>JAEMWC010000020.1:1925000-2070000 GCA_016490735.1 Pachyseris speciosa
TTCTCGGCTTGCCTTCACTGCATGTAGGTCCTGTCCAATAAGCTGTACATCGACATTTGTTATGTTTTACACATGCGCCTTTGTTATTGCATCCTTGATAACAAATTGCTGTTAGAAAAGAAAAGCACTATCAATTGGCCAGTCAATACCAATACTACTTTTTGCCATGACTGGTCAGATTTTCTTTATTTTTTCTATTCTGTCTGTCTGTCTGTCTGTTTATCTGTAGTTGTCTGTAGATTACCTTGCGATAAGGGTTCAATTCGATCTTCCTTCCTACTCCTGATTTTTCAGGGAAGATCGACGAGGACTCTACTCGCCTAGTGTCTCTCTTCCTGTCCATTTATCTGTCTGTGTGTCCGTCTGTCTTCCTTTCTCTGTATTGATTCAACTATGGTTTGACTAATGCAATATTGTATGGTATAATTTGCCAGCAACTTCGGCTGAAAAACTTGAAATAAATCACAAAATCGCGCAGCAGAAGTTATAACTAAGCAGGGGTATGACGTCAGATCCGATGACATCCATCAAAGTCTTAATTAGATAAAACTCTCTAAAACAATGTTTTAGACACAAAGCACTCATGATGCACAAATTTCAAAAAGATAAACTGCATACCTGCCCGAAAAATGTTTTTCAGACCGAGGAAATATAATTTTCAGAGTAGGGTATACCTTAATAGAACGCAGAATTAATCACTGATTTATTTAGTTTTCGTACACGATGAATTTAAATGTGGTATGGGGCAAAAATTTGACAACTGGAACACTAAATGCGAGACTCAAAAACGTTTCTACTCCATAGTTATAACCAACAACAACAACTCTACTTAACTTATGACTTAGAGCGCTTTTCAATTGAGTGTCGTAAAACCAAAACCAAAACCAAAGCAGTGCAATGAGCCAATCAGAATACGAAGTAATTACATGGAGCCGGCTCAAAGTGCGGGAAAATGCGCGCGTGCAGGTCACGATCGGTTTTGGTTTTGCTTCCCATTGGTTGAGAAAGTAGCGCGAGTTTTCCTGGCCAATCACAGAGCGAAGCAATGCAAAACCAAAGCAAAACGAGAATTACTTTCGACACTCAATTGAAATCCACTCTATTACAACGAAATCACAATTTGTCCACCCGAGTATAGCAGGGCTAGTCGATTCGGGTGGAACGGTAACACAGGCACAACATATGCATGTTGTACATAGCTCCACAGAGGTATCTAATTATATCAGTATTGCTGTATGGAACATTTGGCAACGATTATTTCTCAAATCAACAACAAACCTATTGGGCAACTGGAACCACGTTTACGATACCCGTGGCAGCAAACAAGGTGCTTGTCTGTCCTTAAACGATAGCCTGTTATAGAATATGTCGTAATATATGTCCTGGAAACAAAAAGACATAACTTGTGGTAAAATTACCACACAGAATGATATCACATAAGATAACACAACTTTTACATCCGAGAAGCCAGACTGATTAACCGAAACCCGATCAGGTTTCAAACTAAGAAAATGGCCATGTTACGGTACGTCTCATGCCTTAGTAAGAACGAAAAAGTGGTATTAAAGAACAAAAAGTGTTAACTGGTAATAATTGTCAGCTTAGCGACCTATCGTATCGCAAAAAAAGGGCTTTCTGTGTATCTGACTTCATTAGTAAATTTACCGTAATGATTCCATTTAGCCCCCGGGGCGCTTAGTTACTTTTGGTACCTCAAGGGAGGGCGCTTATTCGGGATAGGGCGCTTATTTCTTTTTTGAGAAACAACCAAATATTCAATCCAAAACTTCAACAATATTTATTTAAAAAGGAACGATAACAGAAACTGTAACAATATACGGGGAATGTTCAGTTAACGTTAGGGAATTTTAATCTATTTCTATGCCGATAGCTTTAATTAATTAATTAATTAATTAAGAAATTTCTATAGCGCATTTTCCTGACGCCCAAATGCGCTTTACAACGTCAAATGAATTATAATCTATACAGTAAAAAGTAAAAATATAGCAAAGTAAAAATATAGCAATATAAAAGCTAAAAAACAGTGTATGTCCCTGCATCCTTCATGGCCAGGACGACCACCCGAGCAATAGCCACAAAATTGGAAGAAGAGTTCATTCCCTTGAAGGAATTATGCACTCACATGGACATAATAGTTGAGAAACTCAGGCGAAGATCACTGTTTTTCAATGCAGCATTACCGTACGTTTGTGAGCAATTAAAGGAAGATGTCGGTTGACACGTATCCGTACTCTGAAGGCGCTGTAATATTAGTAGAATAGGGGCGCTTATTGGAATAGGGGCACTTATTAACAAAAACACATTTGAAGGAGGGCACTTATTCGAAATGGGGCGCTTATTGGAAGGAGGGCGCTAAATCGAATCATTACGGTGCGCAACACAGAGGTGAGAAACAGTGGATAATACCAAAGTACTGAAATAGTAGACGATCGAAAAACAATTGAGAACACCATTGTCCGTAATTCCAAAGCCAAAGGAGCGCGGCGATTGAAGCCGAAACTGTAGATTCTATACGTGGCACTGGCTGGAAAGGGCTTCACTTCAATTATTTTTTTTCGCCGTCAAGAGGAAAGGCGTGAATGTGAGGCGTGAACTATTTAGCATATAAATTGTAGCGTATCTTTTTGTTTAGTTTCTTTATGATGCTTGTAACTTAGGTAATTACTATTCCTTTGTAAACTATCTCAGAATAGCCCCTTCGGGAAAGATAATAAAGTTATTGTATTGTAAAGGAAGCCCTGGTAAGGGTTTGGTATAAGGTTGCAACTTATTAGGATCTCCTTAGAGACAAAATAAGAACCTGTCAGAACGGGAGGCAAAGCAAGACTTTTACTCTTTCAATTTGTCTTATATTACACGCTCTATGTCCTCTATAGCTTTATAGGAGGTTAGAGTACAGTCTTCATGAAGGTATTACAGTACAGAATCACAAGAATCCTTGTATAAAAATGTCTTGTACATAATAAATGACCGGGCCGGGCATTAAAAACATCGCGAGAAAAGCTTGTGACACTGTCTAAATAAAATTGAATTAATCCTCTGTCATCACAGTGGAGCCAGTGGTATGATCTTATATCAAGTCAAGTCAAGTCAAGTCAAGTCAAGTCAAGTCAAGTCAATCTTTATTTTAACACGATAAATACATCAGGGGGAATAAAAATTTAAATAAAATATTGCAATATTATACGACACAATAAATAATACAGGGTGATGCCCATTCTACAATAAAATTTAAAAATACAAAATACGAATTCCTGTTGTCCATGTATGCCGTGTATCAACCCCGGCCACTGTCTGATTCAATAGCACCACTATAATTGAAGGTATTTTTACAATAATTGGTAGGTGGCAAGGGAACAGCTAGCTTATTAGAGGTTACGTCACTGCGATAGACAAATTTGGATGAAAGACTGATACTCGGGACGGCGGCCATTAACTCATTTCGTACGAGAAGCCGATATATCGGTCATAAACACCGCTAGTGCTTTGAAAAGCTGAAACTTTCCCAAACCCCGTCCTGTCGTTGAAATGAACTGTTCTAATTGCTATATGCTCCTTTATGTAGACTTTATCGCTCTCGTAAACTCCCAATTTTCATTGAATATGACCTTTTATTCTGTTGCAAAACCAAACATGCTCCTCGAAAACACTGAAAACTACGCAAACTTTCTCTTAAGGCTAAAAATCTACATTGCCAGCAAACTTCGACTCCACCTCTTACCATCTGTTCCACAATTTCCTGCTCACTTCTTTAGCGCGACGTGGATAACGCGTTTGATTTCAGTTTCTCTCACTGATCTGTAATTTTCGCGTTTGTGACCTAAAGGAATTTTGGAATATTCGTCGATAAAAGGCGCATAGCAGTCCGCCAATTTCCATTTCAGATATTTTTTATTAGTGTCGAGTCACCCGGTCCTGCTGACAAAACATTGCTCCGATTGCATTATTTACAGGTCAAAACTTGCAAAAATTGCCATGCCAGGTCCCGGAATCCACTCACAAAACGACTAAAGACACAACTTCACTCCGTGAATTGCCACCACTCGCTCGAATACTTTCAACGGCCCACTTCGTGTGAAATTGCTTCTCACCTTTGTTTTCTTTGAAAGGATTGCCTCCACCCATCAACCCAGCTTTATGATGCCAGGCAGGAGGCTTCTGAGATGGAAAATAGCCCGAAAAACACACTTATAGATCAAATAAGTAACGAATTGTAGCTGCAGTAATCGTTCAGAAATAAACGACAGCTAGCGTGACAAGCGTGACATGAAAGATAGAGCCCTCGCTGTTGTGGACTAGCGAAATCTCCGTGGTAACCCCTTATATGGAATAAGCAGATCGACTTGACCTCGACCCCTCGAAAATTACAGAAAAACACGTACAAAATGGCAGTAAGAAATGAGTTAAGGGAAAAAATTAGGTCACATGACCAGTACCTTTTACACCAAACAGTGAACGCGATGGCTAAGCTAAGCATAGGCTTATCATGCGGATTAATAATATAATATTATAATATTAATTTATAATTAGGGTTAAAGATCCGAGGCTTGGGAGTAAGGCTAGATTGGTGGGTAAGGGTTAGGTTAGGGTTAGGGTAAGAATTGGGGTTAGGATTTTTAGGGTTAGGGTTGGGTTGGGGTTGGGTTTAGGGTTGGGCTTAGCGTTAGGGTCCAAATATACACTGTTCCTGCTTCCCCATTGCGCTTTGCTAGAGCGCCAAGCTCTTGAGGTCTCTTGCAGGTACCCCACCCCCTCCAACTCTCCGTCATTTGCTCGAGATTTCACATACATTTGCAGTAGTACTACTTTCTTTGACTTCTTTCTGTTTGCAGGGTCAAAAGATTGAAAAAGTGAAATGAGCTACAAATAGTATTTTTTGTTAAGTGGTTTAAAAACCACGAACCCGGCCGCTACAAATGCAAAAGGCGCTGTTCAGTAAACTAGTCGTGGGACAAACTAACGGAAAACTCGACGTAGGATAATTGCATGCCCTAGTGACATAAGACATTCTACTAATTGCTTTGTTATAGTTAAGGAGGCTCGAAAGGGTTTCTTACAGCTGATATGCATGTCAAAACAATTAAAGATTATTTTTTTTGCTGTAAGTCACATAAACAAATTGTAGGTTATCTTACAACAGGGTTGTTAAAGTTTCAATTGAGACAACTTCTGACGTCATGTGCGTTGTCATGGTAACCATACCTTTCAAAAGACCTAACCCTAAAAAGTCACTTTTTAAAATTTAGCTTTAAAACTAACTCGGTGACCTATATTTTTTATAAGCGTTTTTCAAAGTTTGCAATATTATTCACTTACTGTGAAAATTTTAGAAAATTCTGTAGAGTGGAAACGGAGATAATTCGAAAAATAGCCTCTTAAGGATTAAAAAACATCCACTCTACAGATTTCTTCTTAAATGTCTAAGATGTTAGATAAAGTTGAATGCTATTTGCATGAAAAATTTCAACATAGGTCACCGAGCAAATTTTTGAGATAAATTGATAATCATTTTGCACCTTTTTAAAATTTAGCTTTAAAACTAACTCGGTGACCTATATTTTTTATAAGCGTTTTTCAAAGTTTGCAATATTATTCACTTACTGTGAAAATTTTAGAAAATTCTGTAGAGTGGAAACGGAGATAATTCGAAAAATAGCCTCTTAAGGATTAAAAAACATCCACTCTACAGATTTCTTCTTAAATGTCTAAAATGTTAGATAAAGTTGAATGCTATTTGCATGAAAAATTTCAACATAGGTCACCGGGCAAATTTTTGAGATAAATTGATAATCATTTTGCACCTTTTATTTCCGGTTCGCGCGATTTCGCGCAAATCATTATTTCCGGTCGCGCTCTTCATGTTACCGCTGACCTTATTCGCGCGAGTTACGAGACTCATACAGACTCGAAATTCTATCGGACTCCATTGTCTCTCGTCGTGTCTGCTTACCAAGGCAATTAATAGAGGAATTAACAGGCTAAACGTATATGAAATCAAAGCAAAGAGAAAGATCTTGTTTATTGTTCGTGGAAATACTTTAATATTGGGGAAATTGTTCTTCTGTTCAATGAATTCTCGGCGATTTGGTTTGGCAACGCGAGAAGTTTCGAGACGATGGAGGGAGTGTTATAACTCCATAAAGACCGTTCATTCCAAGTTTGAAATTTCTTGACGAGTACTGAAGGCCAAACCGGAGTCTGCCAACTACTGGATTGTTGTTAACTTTACAGAGCTATTCAGAAGGTAAGTGAGATTTCCGCTGAAGGTGTCAACAACTTCTTGTCATCGCTCAAGAACTGTTGCTTGTTGCAGGGCTTCGTTCGGTAAAGATGTTTTTCCACGATTCATAATAGTTTCAGCGCTTGGCTCGGGTAGCGGAGAAAGCAGAATCCTTCTAAGTGCTTTCACATCTTCCAATGCGTCGTGAGCGGAAAATTCACAATTAAACAGTGCCTTATAAACACAGCCCAATTTGTTGTTCGGCGAAGATTTCAAGGTGTTGTTCAGTTGACTTCGAAAGAATTTCAAAACTGGAAGACTTTCACAGAACAATACTTAAATTTCATGCAGCTGGTTGGAATATCTGCAGCCTCCGTTACGGAGAAGTCTTGGGGTATCAAACACTGAGGAGCTGTACAGGATTTATGGTATTTGTACAGTGCATATCTGATCTCTCTCTCAAGTACAAACTATTGTTATTTATACAATGCAGGCCTTTTTTGACAAGTTATCCATTTTCACCAACTTGTTTATAGTGTGAAGTGACTGATTACATTCCATTTCTGTACAGGTATATTTGTCAAGTTTTAAACTTTTTAAACTGCATGTATACTTATTTGTACATTGTAGTTGTTTGAGTTAAAATTGTTTCATATAAAATTAAGCTTACGTGAAGTTGAAGTTCCTTTTGAATGAACTCCTTTAGAAACAATGTAATATTTACTTGTTAAAATGTAATAAAAAAGCCGAACTTCAGTAAAAACTGGATCCTTAAATTCATTGCTTACCGTTTTCATAACTTGTCCAACCCTTTTGCTAACACCTCCATGCCAATAATTCGTGACCCGACTACATGCTACTCGTAATTTTCGACTGTTTTCCTTGCCTGAGTCCTGTGTGTACATGTATCATGAAGTTTGGATTTTTTTTAAATACGTTTATGACATTCAACAGCCAATGAATCGAAAGTATTTAAAGCCATGTGTAGTGTAGTGTAGTGTAGTGTTGTAAAGTTTTACGTACCAAATTCTACCGTCTTGTTTCTTTGTTTGTTTGTTTGGTTTTTTTTTTTTACGAGTTATAAAATCGTTGATCGCGCGTTCTTGAGCATCATCCTCAAAACGGCGCTTCTTTGCTGACTTTCTTGCCCGAGTCATCTTGTTGACGGAAAGTATACTGTTCTCAACGCTCTTTTTAGAAGCAAACTTCCCCTTTTTATTCCGCAAATAGCCGCATTCAGCTTCAGAAGACAGATTTACTTTTTCATTAGAGGCCGCCATTGTTGTTTACAACTCCCACCGCTCGCGCCTCGTAACTTCGCGGGAGGATCGCGCAAGAACACGCACGGGATACATCCATTTGGATCCACTCTTCGCGCGGTCAAAAAACCCTTTCGAGCCTCCTTAATAGAGCAATACAATGAACTTTTCTTAATACTGCTAGAGTACTTTAACATAACGAGAGAGTCTCAGTAATATGTTCATTCCAGGATAGATCCGGCTATCCAAGTGGACACCCAATAGCTTGGTGACTGTCACACGTTCAACGTTCAACCAATACAGGAATCCTTTCCAAAAACCCACGCTGTGCATCTTTTTAACAATAGTTTTGAATCTACAGTGTCAATAGCTTTTGAATAATTTGCAAAGACAACGAGAGAAACCTCGCCCATCTTCATTGATCGAATCAGGTCATCTCGAATGCCAAGGAGCGCAGTGACAGTCGCGTGCGTGTCCCTTCCTAAATCCAGACCTCCAGTCGTGAAGGCCTTCCATCGCTGTCAAATAGTTTATTTCTCAAGGTGATATTTGACTGATAATGGTTCAAACATTCGATAAACAAGACTTTTGCCGCTTGTCATGGAAACCGCACAAGGGTTATGTTTGACATTGTCTCACTTCGCTACGTGTGAATTACTAGTTGTTTACCATTTTTAAAATATTTTCGAAAATTTCGGTTAGGAATTTTCGTTCGGAAGGAACCGTACGTGTTGTTCACCATTTGCCTTAAATTTCGGATTATCGCGCCGCGCTGGACTGGATTCTAGCTACAACATGCAAGGGGCCTGAAACTAGTACGAAACACGAGAAACTTGTAAATAGTAAACGAATTTCAACTGGTAACGTCCTAACTGGCAAAACAGGACTACCTTTTCAGAATTTCCGTTTGTCCCGGGAATTTCCAAAACATAGGTACCCTAAGGCCACATGTGTGGGATACCAAAGTATATATACCTATATACCAAGAGAAAATAAAGGAGGTTAGAGAGTACATCCGCCATGCACGCCTTATCTCAGGGGTAATTCGTCACAGGTTTTTTTAGATCACTTGTCAGCCTCGGAGATGAAAATACACACGCGTGAGTATCCTCACGCTTTTTCGCGAAAGCTAAAAATAACCTGAGACGAATTACCCCCGAAATAAGACGTGTATGGCGGATGTACTCTTTAACCTCCTTTATGTTCTCTTGGTATACATAAATCTAACAAATGATCGAGTAGATAGACATCCCCCCCCTAGATGATAGATGATAGGTAGAATAAATCAGGCTGAAAAGTCCATTCAAACGTATAATATCAGGAGCCCATAAAATATAGATTTAGCCAAGCCTAATAGCGACCTCCACGATTATTATTTTTACTAGTATTGAGCAATACCGCATGGCTTTCCTTGCGCCAATATTTTATGTTTAGAGCAGTCAACAGGAATTGACTGCGGTTCAAAAACCTCAAAATTTTACAAGAAAACAATACAGTCGACGCGTGTGTTTGTTCGAAAGCAAATTTAGCAATCTAAGAACGATCAAATATTTTCATCTAACATCGTTGTAAGAGTATGTTTGAAGGTTTAGCCACCTCTCAAAATAGTGCATTAAATGGTTTTCCATGTTTGATCTAGATGAAACATGTTCATCCAAAATTTTGCATTACGAACAAATGTTTGATCGTGTAGCCACCCCAGCAACCAAATCGTACACAAACGGTAAAAAGCAACCAAATAAACCACATAACGTCGAAAATTTCAGCGATAATACGCAAAAATCATTTTTTGGACTCACTTGGTCCGGTGTTTGGTCAAACATTGTTATGTGTATAGCCACCAAACGTTATGTGTGACAAACACGATGTGGGAAGAAAATGTTTGATCTTTTAGACGGGGCTTAACAAACGTATTTCGCAGTACGTTAAGCTTAAACATAAGCTTAAATGTTGTAGAAAAGAGGAAAAGGAAAACAATCCTGATAGTTTGGATAGGTAGTCGCATGGGGCCGAGTAAAATTAAGCATTAATATCACTTGCGCCAGTTTTCAGAAATTTTGCTGAAATTGCCCTCGCCGCGCAAAACATAACAGATACTTTACAAGGACTCATTGCAATTACCTGTTAATGACACAAGGGCAAACGTTTCTTTCAGTTCTTAACATTATAGAAAAACTGACGTCGAAAAACATGTACAGTTAGCCAAGCGGAGGAAAACACTCGTTCGCTTACAAGCAAAACAGCAAACAAACACTACTTCTTTGTGTCCAAAACGAGTAGATTGTTATTTATATCCAGTCGAGATAAAAATACAAGTTTCATTCCTGAACAAAAGTTACAACGATTAAAACAAAAGCTAAGCTTCAATTTATTTAAGTTACCTGTGCTGTCGAGCTATCTACGACTTGAAAATACGGATCGATCCAGTAAAGTAAAAACACGCATCTACAAAAACATCAAGCGGTTTGTCCAAAGAAAGAACTTCTTCCACCAAGTTTGAGCTACTCGTTCCTCCCATTAATGCCAGTGAATTGTTAAGTGAACTTTCGTGGTGAGCTGCAAGATGCCGTGGTAAAGTAAACAAGCCCTTGAAGCGTTAAAAAATTTTGTTTTTCAACCACACAATCCGGGCGCCATACAAGTGCAGGCGCGGATCCAGGGGAGGTGAAATGGGTGAATTTTCACCCCCCCCCCCTCTTTTTCTGAGCCCCCCTTCTTTCTTCCTTTTTTTTTTTTTTTCTTATCCCTGAAACACCTCAACCAGGCTTTGGTTCTATTACATTATTACAAAAATTCACCCCCCATTTCAAAATCCCGGATCCGCGCCTGAAGTGGATCCAAACCTTAAGAATTTCCTGAGAAAAATGTTTTGTTCTTCCATTTTATCAGTTGAAAATTCACCTTCCGGAGTATCTTTTAAGTAGTTCTTGATTTTTATGCCTTTTACGCGAATTAAAAGACAGAACTTCGAAGAAGATGAAGTTGTTTTGCTCAAAATGAAGAAACCAACTGAATGTGAAATCTCGAGCCGCAGAAAGCGCGCGAAAAATTAAGCCACGTTTCGGTTTGGGTGTCCTACACCTGGCTTGAGCCTGAGATCCAATCAAAAACCAGTACCTGGTCAGCGGTCAACCTCCAAAAACAGCTGACCTGGATGAGCTCTTAACTTGAGCCTGCGATATGGTCACGTACTGCTGGTCAACGGATACCTTGTTTTGACAATTGTCAATTGGCCATAAAATTGACGTCCAATATCAAAAGATCTACACAAAACGCGGGTTACAATATGGCAAGCCAAATGTAGTAATATTCAACTCGTCTAATTTTATATTCAGTTATGTATTTTGTTTTCAACTATTGGTTTAATATTCAACTTTCAATGCATCATTCAACATTCAACTACTTATTCAACATTCAACTAGTCATTCAACATTCAACACATCATTCAACATTCAACGCATCATTCAACATTCAACTATTGATTTAACATTCAACTATTGATTTAACATTCAACTATTGATTTAACATTCAACACATCATTCAACATTCAACGCATCATTCAACATTCAACGAGTCGTTCAACCAGTCAGTATGAAAAAAAAAATAAGACTGCGGACTGCGGACTGCGGACTGCGGATTGCGGACCCGGACTGCGGACTGGGTATAAAACGCGGACTGAGTATAAAATGAGGACTAAAGGCTGCGGACTAGGTACAAAACAATGTGCAAAAAGCGGGTATAGGCATGGCCCACCCTATAACCTACCGGTGGTCATTTTTTTTAAAACTCAGTCCAGCCTGTGTAAACTGAACGTTTTCCGTCAACACTCCCTGTGATACCAACGACTCTCTCGGCGGCGGTTCGCTCAAATTTTTCAGTGTTAAACAGACTCGCGGCAGATTGGAATCAGGAAAACCAGAATGCCGTATAAACACAACTTTCGGGCAGCTATCGTAAGGAAGAGGCTATGGTCTTATTCCGTGCAGATCAACCAGCAAACTGGGTTCCAGTTTCTGTCACTTACAGGTAAGAATCCAAAGCAGCGTGAAGTAGTGTAGCATCCAAGCATGTAATACACCTGCCCGTAGCCTTTACGATATGAAACGTAATTGTTTTAATACTGAAGGCCTCATGTTTTCCCGTCGTTGTCCGTCAACAGTGTAAACTTTATGAACGTGTCATCGGCTTCCCCGCGGGGTCGACTCCCTGGCCTACCAGGGAGATATGTGGGGGACTATAAGGAGATGGATGTGATTCTTTGCCCGAGGGTAGGGGAAAATCTTGACAATGATTTACGATCACAAATTAGGGGTGGGGAAGTTCACAAGTTTGAAAAGGATGTCACGGAGATTTTGAGCTGAGAGACACCTCACCCTGGGGGCTTTGTCTTGAGAGATCCCTCTACCCCCCCCCCCCCGGGGGAAGTTGCTCAAGTTTACAATCCCCCTGGTTAGCCCGGGGATCGACCCCACGAGAAAGCCGATGACGATGACGATGACATGTTCATTATATGACGTTGCGTTACTTAACGTTACGCCTGGTGGTCAGAGCACATCAGGTGTTTATTCTTATATACTATTGAAACAAAAATTGAAAGTAAGTTCAGCTCCAAGGTATTTTTCTCTCCTCAATCTCTTTCTTCAAAAACATTTTGGAAATTGCGACAGTAAACATAATTTGGGACAGCATCAACAGAATCAAATGCACGTGCATTACCGCGGAACAGTGCTTGGTTGAAGTTTTACCCAAATTTACATACCTCAGGAGATGTGATTGTCTTGGAATTTTGGAAAACATTTAATTTAAAAAGAATTAAAGGTTTAAAAAATTCCGAATTCAGTTCTACCATGAGTCTGCTTAGAAAATTTGAGCGAAACGCCGCAGAGAGAACAGAAGAGAGTCATAGGTATGACAGATTGACGGAGAACGTTGTTTACACAGGTTTCCAGCAATGCTGAACCGAGTGTTTTGCACTTCGTAGACAGCTGTATTAATTTCAGTTTTGTAATTGTTTTTCTTAACAAGAAGACCTGTCACGCGAGATTCCCGCCATTTTTATCATATTTAGCCAATCATATTAACCTTCCTCGTGGAGTAGCGTGATCAAAAAATCGAACGATCGAAGAGAAAGGACCCTGTTATTGAAAACAGTGTGTTCGTGTTTTTTGCACTGAAAAGGAAAATAATTAAGTAAAAAACGTTGCGAAAATATTGCAAAACTTAAAACCATCTCGGTGAAAATTTAAAATAGCCTAGTGTCGTAAACGGGATTACGCCTTACAGAATTGAAAGTATATCAACAATACGATAAAGAAAGTTTGCTGTCGAAGTCTCGTTTTTGATTATATCTGATTTGTTAAGAATGAAGGTTAGTTGGCTCACATGTATCATTTATTTTCAGTTGACTAGTGAGCTTGTGCAAAGTGGAATTGCGCATTAAACTAGTTCAAAACAACTGGTAGATCCTGTGGACATTATTTCCTGGTGTATCTTCAAATCCAATAGCACGCTATAAACCCGCGGTGCGAAACACCGAGTTTTAAACAATTGAGCACCGGTAGGCGATAGGGTGGGCCATAGACTAGGCCATAGCCTACACCATGGCCTAGGCCACGGTTTGTCCACTCCCGCCTTTTGCACAGTGTTTTGTACTCAGTACGCGTTTGGTACCTAGTCCTGGTTTTATGCACATGTCATCGGCTTCCCCGTGGGGTCAGCCCCGGGCCTACCAGGGAGATTTGTGGGGAAATACAAGGAGATGGATGAGATTCTTTGCCTGAGGGTAGGGTAAAATCTTGACATTGTTTTACGATCAAAGATTAGGGGGTGGGGGAATTCACTAGTTTGAAAGGATGTCACGTGGATTTTCATCTGAGAAACACCTCATCCAAGGGACTTTGTCTTGACAGGTTCCCGACTCCCCGGGGAAATTCCTCAAGTTTGCTTGACTGATTTTACAATCCCCCTGGTTAGCCCGGGGTTCGACCCCACGGGGAAGCCGATGACATGTGCATTACGGCCCAGTCCGCAATCCGGGTCCGCAGTCCGCAATCTTATTTTTTTTTTATACTGACTGGTTGAACGACTCGTTGAATGTTGAATGAATAGTTGAATGTTGAATGATGCGTTGAATGTTTAATGAATAGTTGAATGTTGAATGATGTGTTGAATGTTGAATGAATAGTTGAATGTTGAATGATTTGTTGAATGTTAAATTAATAGTTGAATGTTAAATAAATAGTTGAATGTTGAATGACTAGTTGAATGTTGAATAAGTAGCTCAATGTTGAATGATGTATTGAAGGTTGAATAAAAGTTGAATATTAAACCAATAGTTGAAAACAAAATACATAACTGAATATAAAATTAGACGAGTTGAATATTGCTTCATTTGGCTTGCCATATTACAACTAAGGTTACAACACACAATTAATGGGACATTTCACGTCGCATACATGGAAGGGCGGACGTACAGGCGTACATACGACGTACGTACGGTGACCAAAGCCAAAATTTTTCGAATAGATGGATTACCATATTTTCTTAAGTATGATGCTACGCTTGGCGGCCCTTCCGGCCACCGGAGCTCCGTACGTACGGTGACCAAAACCAATTTTTTTCGAATAGATGGGTTACCATATTTTCTTAACTATGCTGCTCCGCTTGGCGGCCCTTCCGGCCGCCGGAGTTCCGTTCGTACCGTGACCAAAACCAGGTTTTTTTCGAATAGATGGGTTACCATATTTTCTTAGCTATGCTGCTCCGCTTGGCGGCCCTTCCGTTCCACTTTTTAGGAAATGTAGTTCATATGTATAAAAATAACATGCGCTCTAACTGCGCTTTCTGTAAGCCCGGCGAACATATGCTACAGCGACTCGACGCCCCATTGCCTTCGGCGGAACGAAGTCGATTATTCTAATCTGTAGATTAGTGTAACCTATAAAATAACAATAGCACAGTACCCGTCAGTCACACACGCGTTGGGAAGTACTGTAACGCTCTGAACCGAGTAGGTGTTATCATAGCTGGTTCAGAGCGTTACAGTGTAACACTGAACTTCGTTCTCCGAAGGCAATGGTGCGTTGTCGGAAACGCATGGTGCGTTGGAATTCATGCTAGTATGAAAATTCTTAACAATGGACATCCATAATGAGACAAACAAGCAACCAACAAAAATAATTAGCAGGCGCCGTAAAAATGTGAAAGCATAATTTGAGCGATTTGATGTGAATGTTTGACCACCTTACTTTATTTCAATTACCTTGAGATTGCGAGGTCTTTGAAAACAATAATTTAACTATAGGATCACCAAGTTTAAAATAAATTGATCGACCACTTTTTTTTTCATATTCGCCTCAGTGTAAAAACATAGCCAAGTTTTGACAAAAAAGCAAAATAGCCACCTTATTCAAGTTCATATTTTTCGAAATCAAATGAAACGATTTTGTTCCACTTTTCAAGAAATGTGGTTCATATGTATAAAAATAACATGCGCTCCAAATGTGTTTCCCGTAAGCCCGGCGAACTTATGTAGAGAGCCTGCCAGGGGGGGTTACCGTGTGGCTTGTCTGAATTTTAAAATCTCCCGTGTCGGTGTTTAAATCGCTAATTCTTGGCCTTGATTTCACTGTCTACAAGTACAGAAGACAGTTTAGAAAGAAAACCTCTCGATTTCAAGAAAATCGACTGTGAGTAAAAACAATAATGACGTCATTGGGTTGCTATGGTAACTCCGATCTCGATAAAATGCACCTCACCCGAAACTTTGGTCTATCCCTAGAAGGAGTGTGGATATCGATCTTCTGTATTATGTTTTAATGCGTTGTGATTTATATTTAAAGTTGGAAGGTGTCAGTACTGAAAAATCCAATCGAGCCACCTTAATGCCCCGTCCACACGTCTACGGATATTTTGGAATCCGAAACTTTTTCTATCCGGATTCGTCTTCCGTCCACACGTATCCAAATTTCCAATGTGGAAATTTTTGAGTACGCAAAGAATTTGGAATCGTGTGGACGGTCGAATCCGGATATTTTCAAATCCGATGACGTTACAAACTCAGATTGTGCATGCTCTGTTGACAATAGTCACAGAGGGGTCCTGGATACTAGAACGAAACCGGATACGTGTGGACGGGTATCTTCGATTTAAAAATATCCGGATATGGACGGGGCCTGAGTCGAATTTTAATAATTTTGATTTTTACAGTTTTCTCGGCAATAGCGCGACGTTTGGAACAGGCCTTAGCTAGCTGTAATCAACGCTTCTGATGAGTGGAAAAACCAGTAAAATGACTAAAATCACTAAACTTTCAAAGACAACTCGATGAACCCGGTGTAATTCAACCATATATTTGCTTGGATATAGGCGAACATCATGAAACATGCTTTCACTTTTCGCCTTTTCAACTTCGGCTGGTTCATTATCAATAATTACAGACTGTACGGACACAGTAATTGCGAACAGTTACCACAACCAGTAACCATTTTCATCTCGAGCAAGACTTGTCAGTTTTGCCTTTTGGTTTCCTTTTGTTACCAAATACTTTAGAATTTAATCTCAAAGCTTAAATAAATATCTAATATGCAAATTCAGAAATTGCTGGTCGGCTTTCAACTGCATGGCAATGTGAAATGAGCTTACGTACTTCTTGAATAAGCGCTGTTAGTTAATGTTAACATAAGAGCTGGCAAAGAAATCTCGAAAAGTTGCTCTGAAATATGAAAGAGCCTGCTTACTCTACAGGCTTTCATAGCGGAGCTCCAGCGGCCCGAAGGGCCGCGAGCGGAGCACCATACCTATAGAAACCCGTCAACTGCTTTTCTCATGGTAAGAATGGCTAGCGGTATTGCTCGTGGGCGCGCACGACGACGACGACGACGACGGTGGTGTTGCCCAATAACTAATAATATCCTAATAATAATCATAATAATCCAACATGGCGGCAATACTCCACCTGGGCCAGCAGCTAACCAGCTAGTTTACAGTTTACACCCAGCGTACGTCTTTGATACTAGACATCCATCATATAGCCAATTGACACCTGTCAAAACAAGGTATCCGCTGACCAGTGTCACGTGACCATATCGCGGGCTCAAGTTGAGACCTCATCGAGGTCAGTTGTTTTTTTGAAGTTGACCGCTGACCAGGTACTTGCTTTCGATTTGATCGCAGGCTCAAGCCAGGTGTGGGACACCCAAACCAAATCGAGGCTTAATTTTTCGCGCGCTTTCTGCGGCTCGTAATTTCACATTCACTTGGTTTCTTCATTTTGAGCAAAACAACTTCATCGTCTTCGATCGAAGTTTGTATTTAAATTCACGTAAAAAGCATAAAAATCAAGAACTTGTCAAAAGATACTCCGGAACGTGAATTTTCAAGTGATGAAGGGAAGAGCGATATTTCTCAAGAAAAGCTTCAAACTTGGATCGATTGTGCGGTTGAAAACAGTATAATTCAACGCTTCAAGGGCTTTCACTTTACCGCGGCATCTTGCATCTCACTAAGAAAGGTCACTTAACAGCTCACCTGTGTTAATGGGAGGAACGAGTAGCTCAAACTCTGTGGAAAAAGCTCTTTCTTTGGACAAACCGTTTGCTATTTTTGCGGATGCTTGTTTTTACTTTACTGAAGCTTACGTATTTTCAAGTGGTAGAAACCTCTACAACACAGCGCAGGACAGTGAGGTAAATTAAATAAATAGAAGCTTAACATTTGGTTTAATCGTTGTTACTTTTGTTCAGGAATGAAACTTGTATTTTTCTCTCGAATGGATATAAATAACAATCATCTGTACTCGTTCTGGACGCAACGAAGTAGTTGAATTGTTTTTTTTTTTGCTACGTTGTTTTCTTTGCAAGCGAACGAGTGTTTTCACTCGGCTTGGCTGACTGTTTTTGACCTTGGTACCTCAACAGCGTTAAGAAACTTTTGCCCTTATCTTAATAACACGTAATCACAACGAGTCCTCGTAAAATTAAGCATTAAAGCTCGAGTTAAAAAAAAAGCCGATCAAATGCATGTGCATGTGCATGTGCACGTCTCAAAATCTGACATAAAGTTGTCAAAATTTGAAAAAGTTTTAGAGATCTTCGTCGAAAGCGGCCTGTAAACAACAATATTAAGTTTCGCCGTCTATAAACATGTCGTCTTAATTTGTTTGAACCGGTAAGAATCAGGGTTTGGATGTAAAAACACCGAAATGGGTTGAATGGCTGGGCTGGCTTTGATAAATTTTATATTGGACGGGTCTGCGAGAGAAATGCTGTTGTGGTTTGGCAAGCGCTTTCTTCGTTAACTGCATGACGCTTTGCCACTGAGAATCATTAATTGAAGAAGGTTCTTCGGAAGACATGGGAAGTACCAGTAAAACTATAAAAGCTCTTTAGCGTTTTGTGTCAGCCAAGGAAAGATTTTGTGGGAAATGACGCTATTATTCAGCTCTGTCGCGTTGCGAGTGATTGCTGCCTCAGCGATTCCTGTTGACTGCTCTAAACGATCAGGTGTGGACCTCTTTTTTGTCTTTTCTACGGACATTTATGTCGAAATTGCTAAGCAATTTTTGTTACTTGTCTAATTTCCCACCCTCTCCAAGAATCTTCGAAGAAATATTATTCGTATTGTGCTTTGTTTTCTTGTAATACTTGTGTTTGTTGTTCTGTTGTTTCTGAAACCGCGTCATTTCCTGTTGACTGCTCTTAACGATCAGTTTTTACCCTTTATTGTCTTTTCTACGGGCATTTATGTCAAATTAAAAACCGATTTTTCTAGACTAATTAGTACAAGCTATTATTATTACAAGCTAGTCTTGTTTTATTTCTCCACCTTCTCCTTCTCCAGCAAAACACTTGCATCGTACTTTGTTCGCTTGTAGTGTTTTTTTTAATCCGCTTTGAATTCCGTTACGCTTTCATCTGAAAGTAGTTAGGACTCACGAATGTCTATTTTTTTGCAAACGTTTGCTATCGAAAACTCTTCGTTTTCCTGCTGCTGCTCAATTGTTTTGGACACAAATTAAACTGGCCCAATAAAGCCATGCGAAGTTGCTCGGTGAGAGTGTGCAACTCCGATTCTAGGCTTGGCCTGGCTAAATATATATTGCCTTCAGCTTTTCTTTTTATAATCGCTACATACCAGACTGGAATGGTGTTCCATCGAACATCATACATGCAACCTTCTTTAAGCAGTTTTAAGTCCTATCTATTACATTATTTGTGTCAATTTTAAATCAGATGTAGCTTGTGAGTGACAAGTATGTAATTTTTAGGTTAGCTTTACAGTTGAACGGGGAAACAGACCTGTCCTTAGGTATTGCTCTAAGATGTTAAGAAATGTTTTGTTTTAAAAATTTATAGATGCAAACTAGCGTTGCAGGTTCTTTTTTACACAAAGTATTAAAGATTATTTTTAAAAAAAAACTATCTCAAATATTTTTTTTTGCTTTTTAACATCTCCAAACTCAATTCGCAAAGGAATTTTTATTACCTTACTGAATAGAACGCTTGTTTTTAGGAGGTCGGGTCGGGGGTCCAAATCCGTAAAAGGGGGTTCGTATCTGCTAGCAGTTCTGGACTAGGGGGTCCAAATCTGATCCACAAGCAGATCTGGACTGGAGGGTGCAAATCTGCGGGGGGTCCAAATCCACTGTGATACTGGCTCAGATCACCTTTCCATACTATTTTTTACAGCCTTAGGTCTGTAGCTTGAGTGAGGTCAGATGGGTGATATGACAAGCACACTATATGTAAATGCCAGTAGAAAAAGAATGCTTTTGGAGCTCCGCTTTTAGGCTTGGCTAAATATATATATTATTTTTCTTAGCGAAAATAGCGAATGGGAGACTGAGAGTGAGCAAGAAAGGAAAAAAATGGGGAAAGAAAAGCCTGCGAATTCCTGACTCGAGGATCTGCGAAACAGCTCGGAAATGTAAATATCGTTTCTTTCTCGAAATTATATAAAATGACGGATGATGAGGAGCCCCTGTCATCACTGGAAGATTTTTTAGATGACACAGTCGATGATTTAGAAGTTTCTTCTTGCAGAATTGTCTATCGGCGTGCTGTGCTAACGATCTTACTCACCAACTTCTTACTTTGAAGTCCAGATGCCTAGTTAATCATGTGTTTTGGTTTTATTCTTGAAGAGCAAAGCCGGACTGAAAACACGCCCATTCATGCAAAGGATAAACGAGGCTGTTGAAGAAAGCGAATCTAGGGGAGGAAATCATGACCTCACACACTCCGCTTTCTTCGAAAAACAACATATCCTTATAGCAATTCTCCTCCGGTCAGACAATTTTGTTTCTCGTAACGCTTCGTGGACCGGTCTTTGAAAATCTGGAAAATCCACCATTATCGGCGCCACCATCTTGGATGCAGGATTTGCCAGTCGCTTCGTTTTTTCTCCCCTTCCCTTCCTTCCGTTCGTCCCCGTTTTCTCAACATGATCTCCTCTCTGAATTAACGATTATCGTTAATTCTTAAATTGCTCTGAATTTATGATTATCGTTAATTTATAATGCTGTTTCCCAGGACGTTTCAGAAAAGGACATATAAAAAAAAGCATGTTATTTGGACTGGATTTGAGCCCGGAACTATCGCTAATAGGAACGCCTTCTTCAGTTACTACTAGACCACCGAAGAACAAGACGACAGGAAATTGTACAACAAGATATTTATTAGAGTCTTGCATAGAACATTATTGATCTACAGTGATTAGGCCCAAGCGCTGATTTTAAATGGTCAGCTTTTTGTTGTGGTTTGGTGATCGAACTTTTCCATTTACTTTCTAAAATTATTTTTAAGCGAGTGATTATATAGGCTTACTACAGGGTGTAGAATAAGCGCTTGAATTATATTGTTTAAAAATTGCGGTTTGTTCAACCAGCAACGTAGTGGTCTAGTGGTTAGAAGAGAGGATTAGTCAGCGAAGAGTAGTAGGTTCGAGTCCTGTCCGAACACTAAGGATTGTTCTTTTACAACAAAAATGCTGGCTTCCCAGAATTCCTTTCAGACTGTCAGTGTTCTAAATTAACTATAATCGTAAATTCAGAGCAATTTGAGAATTAACGATAATCACATCCGCCGAATGCTGTGGTGTCAAACATGTCAAATGAAATATGATAAGTGTGGTTGCCTAGCACCTGACATAAATCTGAAACCGATAAAGTGTTTTCCACCGAAGCATTCTGTGAGCATTCCGTTCGATAAATGTACGCCTCTGTTGAAGTACTCACTACAAGAATTGTATTTGACTTTCAATTATACTTTATATTCTGCAAAAGGCTTTCATCAGAAGGAGCGAAAAGTATCGTAAAAACGTAGTCTACTTCTCTCTAGGTCTGGCGTTATAGGCTAAAACCAGTCAAATGTCGTCAATTGCCAGACCACTTTTGAAGCGATTAACTCTTTCCCTACCGGTCGATTTGATCGCCTTTTTTTTGCAATTTTCGGAGGGTAGGAGGTCAAATCGACCTGGCTACTCCATTTAAAAGGTTACCACGGCGATTTCGCTGGTCTACAACACCGAAGGCTCTATCTTTGTCGTCACGCTTGTCACGCTAGCTGTTGTTTATTTCTAAACGAACACTGCAGCTACAATTCGTTGCTTATTTGATTTATAAGTGTGTTTTTCGAGCCATTTTCCACCTCAGAAGCCTCCTGCCTGGCGTCATAAGGCTGGGTTGATGGGTAGAGGCAATCCTTTGAAAGAAAACAGAGGTGAGAAGCAATTTCACACGAAGTGGGCCGCTGGAAGATGGCAATCCACGGAGTGAAGTTGTGTCTTTAGTCGTTTTGTGAGTGGATTCCGGGACCTGGCATGGCAATTTTGACTTGTAAATAATGCAATCGGTGAAATATTTTGCCAGCAGGACCGGGTGGCTCGACACGGTTCTAAAACATATGTGAAATGGAAATTGGCAGTCTTCCATGCCGCTGTTAGGCAAGAAAATCCCAGAATTCATTTGGGTCACAAACATTAAAGATTACAGACAGTGAGAGCAGCTGAAATCAAACAGCGTTATCGGGGTCGGGCTAAAGGATTGAGCAGGCAAATGTTGAACAGATTGCAAGAACTGGATTCAAAGTTTGCTGCCAATGGAAACTTTAAACTTCAAGAGGAATTTTTGTCTTGAAAAAGACAAAGTTGCGTGAATTTTGCTGCTGTTGTGCGAGGGCGATTTTGCTTTTCAAAGAGAATAAACAGTCATATTAAGTGAAAATTGGGAGTTTCGGTCAGTTCCAGGGTGATGAAATCTGAAAAACTTATCATTTTGCAATGAAAATGCTTCATTTCGACCATAGTCCGGGATTTGGGAAAGTTACAAGTTTCAAAGCCATCGTTCCCACAGGAACGATATTTGGTAAGCTTTATTTATTTATTTATTTATTTATTTATTTAGTAACTTCCATTTAGTGAAAATGACATTACCAAAAAAAAAAAAAATTCACTAAATGAGGGACCAACGAACGGACTCGAAGTCCCAGCGAGGTCAGCCCCCATAAATATATACTTATACAAAAACATACATAAACAAATACTAATAATTAACAACAGTTCTTTCTATTAATTGAGCGACAATGAGGGCAGACTGCTTTCCATGTTTGAATTCTAGAAGTGTCAAAATTAGCGTTAAATTTATTGAAGAAGTAGTTAAATAGACGGTCTTTAAAGGTAGAGAGAGCTTTAGTTTCACGAATATCTAACGAAATATTGTTCCATAAAGGAACAATACGATTGAAAAATGAGTCACGAAATAAGGAAGTAGGGACACGATTAGGTCGTAAATTAGAGTTGTTGGCATTCCTAGTACGACCAGTGATTATATTGGTATATTCATTAACATTAATGTTGTAGTCCTTATGCATACACTTATAGAAGAAGCAAATATCTCGCAATTCGTGCCAATAACATAATGGTAACAATTTTAGCATTTTTAAGCGGGACTTATAGTCGGGTCTTTCCGACACTTTATAACTACAGTTTAAAATGAAACGAGTTGCCCGACGTTGAACACCCTCTAGAATACGTAAATGATGGACGGTAGTTTGAGGGGCCCAGACCCTCACTAGCATAGCCTAAGTGGGAACGCACAAAAGAAAGATATAGCGCTCTCTGCTTATTAGTCCCAATGTCAGCACAATTCCGACGGAGAAAACCCAACATCCGGTTGGCTTTGGCTACAACGCATTCAATGTGAGAGCTCCATGTAAGTTTGTCTGTGACGATAACTCCGAGATCTTTTTTGTGAGGAAACGACCGCAAAGGCATGTCCTCCGGCTTCATAAGGACTAATAGCAAGAGACGGAATAGAGCTGTTTAATTTTCTAGTTGTTCTTGTAACTACACATTTATGTAGATTGTAAGCTAAACCCCATCTAAGGGACCAGTCATAAAGCTTGTTAATGTCATGTTGAAAATTAGTGCAATCACTAGGGTCATTAACTGATCTGTAACATTTGGCGTCATCAGCAAACAGTGCAATTGCTGTTTCATCACTGACAGTCTTTGGTAGGTCGTTAATGAAGATGACAATCAAGAATGGACCCATTAGACTCTCCTGAGGGACAGCAGATGACACATTGACCCAATTGGAGAAAGAACCTTCTATGTGCACCCTCTGATATCTAGAATGAAGGTAATCGGAGAGCCAGCTGTACAGTGGACCATGAATGCGGTATAATGATAACTTGTGCAAGAGTAGGTTGTGCGGCACAGAGTCAAATGCCTTACTGAAGTCGAGATAAAGAACATCCGACTCTTGTCCAGCGTCGAGAGTTTTACCCAGATCGTGAAGTACTGTAAGTAATTGTGTAACACAGGATTTCTTCGGAACAAAGCAATGCTGTTTTGGTGACAGGAGCTCAAGAAGATTTGGGTATGAGCTTATCAAGTAAACAACGTTCACACAGTTTGCTGACGATCGAGAGAAGAGATATAGGCCTGTAGTTAGATATCACTGATTTATCTCCCTTTTTGAAGACCGGTACAACATTAGACCTTTTCCATTCAAGTGGCAGCTTACCCAACCGTAGTGATAAATTAAACAGAGCACATAGAGATGGTGCTAGCTCTGAGGCACACTCTTTTAGTCTTTGGATGAATGAGATCAGGTCCGAGAGTCTTACTTGGATCTAGATTCAGTAGAGCATTACGAACGTCTTCTTGATTCAGGATGATTTCACTGATATTATTGTGCGAGTATTGTGTGGGTGTCGATATCTATAGGAAGGACTGTACCTGTGTTGAAGACTGAGGCAAAATAGTAGTTGAAAGCTTCAGCCTTGGTATCAGGTGTAATGAATACTTTGTCGTCAATGGTGACTCAATCAGGAATTGCAGGACGATTGGTCAGTCGATTAAAAAAGTTCCAAAATCGTTTGGGCTGTGAAGATGAGTTGTCAGATATGTCCTTCATGTAAGCGGTCCTCTTAGAGCCTATCATGTACTTTACGTCTCTACGCAGTTGACGGTACTTTTGCGAAAGCCCATCACTGTTGTTGCGGAGAGCTTTCTTCCGTGTGAAATTCTTTTTGCGAATGGCGTGGGTTGCCTCGCCATCAATCCAAGGTGGAGACAGGAATTTTTTCGGTTTCCGCTTAGGAATAAAAGCGTCTACATTGGCTAATAGTGCATTTTTCCAACAGGACCAGATTGAATTGATGTCAATGATTTGATCATCGCTAAATTCATCAGGTAGAGGAGATTCGCGAAGCTTGGAGCGTAGACCATTAAAGTCCGCTTTTTTGAAATTATAGGTAAGCTGACTATTATGGGATAAGAATTTGTAACTTGTATGCAGGTCGAACGTTAGCGCTTTGTGATCAGAAGATAAAGCAACACCATCAGAGTCAGATAGTTGTACATTAGCCACTCCTTCGACAAAAGAAGACAATAACAGATCAAGTATATTGTTCCCTCTGGTTGGCTGATCAATCAACTGGAAAATATTTTTGTCGATTAGCTTCTCACAGAACGTAAACAAAGTTGGGCTAGAATCGATAAAACCAGAGCCTTGAATCCATTTGATGTCAGGAAGGTTGAAATCACCGACAATTTTCATACACGCAGCTATCAATAAAATCGACAAATTGATGAATCCAAGTGTTGTTTGCATTAGGAGGGCGATAAAAGACTGATATGAGAGTTTTACCACAATTGTTATTGTGAATGATATATGAAATGAATCATATATGAACTGCGGAAATGAAATCAAATGAAGAATGATCCTCGCAGTTGTGAACGCAATTTATGCAATTGTTATGATGAGCTCTATCGCGACATATTCCAGATCATTATCCATATCAAAGAAATACGGGTGACAGCGAAGTTTGCAGCGAGATGCGAGTAGCACTCCACCACCGCTAGTTGAATGATTTTTGCCTTGTACATCAGCCCGATCACAACGATGAATATCATAGCTCCATGGCAGAATTTCCGAGTCCAAAACTTCACACTTTAACCAAGTTTCTGAGATGGCGATAATGTCAAAATTATTTGCATAAACAAAGTCTTGGAATTCACAAAGTTTAGCCTCAGATTTAATACTACGAGCATTTTGGTAGAAGAAACGTAGAGTTGTAGAAGTGTTGGTAGAATGAACTTTGTCAGGGACAGGATTAACCGATACATCACCGCTTACAAGCAGATGAGCTTGCTGAAATGAGGCAGTCGAATTATTATAGTAACTTAGTCGGAAACCATAGAAACCTTTTGCTGTGTAATGATGGCGTCGATAGAATCGTGAAGAATCAGGTAATAAAAGCTCACAGCCAAGTACTTCTTCATCGGAGTTAATCCAGAAGTTGGTAGAAGATAAGTTGTAGTCGCTATATTTACATATAGAGAAGTAAATTACCAAAAAGAAGTAAAGCTCAGTCAAGAATTGAAATGATCCGGAGCGCTTAGATTTGCGTCCATTCACCATCATGGTCAATTAAGCTTGCAGAAAAAGAGTTAAACTCCGTTCTCAGTCGAACAGCTTCGGGTAATGGTCGGAACGTTGCATGTTATTAGCTAGCTAGCATTTTAAAGAGTCGACAGCAATTTGTGGAAAATGCCGGCAAACAACCACAGTCTTAATTGAGCTAATTTTGCGTCCACCAGCGCCTGTATAAAATTAGACTTACTTGTATCTTTTACATGTTCTCCACCAGCACGCCAGATCACAACATCCCAGGGTTGTTTTGTGAGTGTATCTATGTTTGTATAGAGTCACTTCATATGTCACCTTCATATTTTTATGGCAGACGTTTTCTCTGTCAGAAAAAAAAAGACGTATAAATATTGCCCACGCAGCCACTTATGTCGCGCACAACTAGAATTTGTACGATTTTTGTTGGTTTGCTAAATTTTGCGGATAAGGAGTTTTGTTAAGACTGTGCAAGATGTACTCTTTTATTTATAAAGGAGTAAATCTTCCTTGTCTACCCTATTACCTCATCAGTAACCAGAGGCGACTTGCATGAGAATCTTACAAATTTTTCCAAAATATTATTAGCGAACATCGAAAAAATCAACGATATTTCTCTACCGCTGCACAAAATTTAAATTTTTTTAAACTTCTTTGCCGTCATGTGAGAGTGAATATATGACATATAATTATTTGAATTGCGGATTAAAGAATGAACACTACCCTCTCCGTCCTTGATGTCTACCATTACTGTGTCAGCTACAATGAATGACTGCTGACGCGAAACAAACAACTCTCACAAAATGTATGCAGACAAAGAGTTATGGAAAATGCGAAAGAATGTATGCGCTGTTGCTCGTTGAAACGATTGGTTTTAATTATACAGAGAATATATTTGCATATATTATTTGCATATATTTTATATTTTTATGCGTGTTTGAAAACCCGTATAAAAAGACTCGTGCTTCGTATTTCATCAGGGGTTCCAAACACCTCGAAACAATAAAAGTGTCGAAAAATGCGTGTCGTGACAAGTTTTCTTATTGCGTTGATTGACGCAAAACGTAAACAGGAATTTGAGCCGGACTCAAGCTTGTTAAGGTATGGCTCATTTTGGGGTTCATACCCCCCGCGAAGTTAAAACTAAGTTTGTGTAACAGCAATGTTGTTTGAACTCCCAGAGTTTCCAGAAATTCACAACACAAGTATTAAGATCCTTAAGGCATAAAGTTGGGGGGTCACGTATTTAATGACGTCACAATCGTGCTCTGAAAGACTTTTCAAATGGAGTAAGAATGGTTCATTGTAACTAGGAACTAAATATGTTTACTTGTTTGCTTGGTGAGGTAGAAACAATATCTGTCCAGAATGGCGTGGGTAACATCTTGTTTTATTAAAAGCTTATTTAGATGTTTTATAGGTCACGTGACCTCTTTTGTTTAACGATCCTTTAATTAAAAATCGAGGTCAACCATCCAGGACAGATTCATGTACGGGATAATCACAAGGCCATAAAAACGTTGCTTCTGATAGACATAATATACCATCTCGGCACCTCTTTTCAATTTTAAATTTTCTGTAATGAAACCTCATAGCAGGTCACGTGACCTAAACTTTGAAGACTTAACGCCAAAAAAAGGTTAAAGTTCTCAAGTTCTACATCACTGCCAAGTTTAGTGTTCTTTCGATAAATCTCTGGGAAGTTATAGTTGTTTTTAGATTTTTCGTGAATTCGGGCCAGAGCCAGAACCATGATATAAGTCGTGAGAGAAGCGTTTTGTTTAGTTGTCAAAGGGAGTTGTCCAAGGGAGTCGTTCAAGAATAAAATAAAATTTTAGTTAAAATACAAACTTGTGAGAGTGTAGGCTAATATTGGAGGCAATTCCCAACATATCTCCGGACGACTCAGGTAAGAAAACGAAGAATCAGCATCAGATATTTTGGGGAGTTTTATTCGAGAAACAATGGAAGCATTGAGCAGGGAGCTGAAAAACAATGCTACAACTTCTTGAATTCAAGGATACCAAAACCAAAGGAATTGTACAAGGAGGGAATGCTGAAACACAAGCAATGTTGAATGGACTTGAAAAATGCGATGCATTAGAGAAGGTAGTGCAACTATCTGTACATGATCAACATGATGCCATAGTCAAAATAAAATATGGAAAGGAATTCAGATCTCGTTATGCTATTACAGCCGTGCAAGTGAATCAATGAAGCAGCAAATTGCAATTTCCGATTGCCTCTTGAGTAAAGGCCCATTTGGCCTCTAGTATCGTGAAAGGTGTTCTTCTGTTGTCATCACAGTTTCAAATGACAGTTGAGTTAATAGATGTGGATTGCTTTTGATGTTTGACGCTTATAAGGAGGAAAACCCGTCAAACCCTGACCTTGTTTATTTTTCGTGACCCTGATTAATCCTCTATTTATATCTTGTTTGCAGTTTTGGTCTCCGTTTTCCATCTTTTTTGATGTTCATTTCACATACAAAGTTTCTATTTTATAACTGGCATCGTAGAATTCGATTTTTTTTTTTAAATTGTTATTACCACGCATGTAGACCGCACAGCGCCAACGTTTACACCCTTTCAAGACTTCCGATCCAGAAAGACATCCTGTTCAAGACGGTATACCCTGTTTAAGATTTATGATCCCGAAAACCATACCCTGGTTGGCGTTGCAGACTATTTGTAACCCTTCAAGAGCCATCCACATGGCAGGCGTTCAAAGGGGAAGAGGGAATTCGGGTGCGCGAGCAGGAAGGGCACCTCCTCGCGCGCCCTTCACGTTCTCACGCGCCCGAATTCCTCCTCCTTTTTCAAGCGCCTGCTGCGCAGGCTTCTCAAGACTAGTTCAAACGTTTACTTGAAAAGTCTATATTTACACATCGATCACATACTGTGTACAGCACTAGCGTACAATGGGCGATTACGAATTCAACCAACATTAACTCACTTTCAATTGGTGTATCATTTGGATCTCATTGTTTGCAGAGAATTGAAATCGCTTTATCTTCAGAACTCTTACCCGCCATATGAGGGCCATGGTAGACGATCCTTGACAAAGTTCCCTCGAATATGAAGTTAAGGAGCATAAGCACTCGGATAATCGTCTGCACTGAGACTTTCCAGTGGTCTACATTGGCCATTTTAAGTGTGATTTCTCCGAAGGAGTGCCAGCTGAATTACTCTGACGAGAATGTCATTGTTTGGTAACATTTAAAGAAGCTGGGTTGTTTGTGAGCTGCGGTTGTCAGCTTTACAGCTGAAGAGTCAAGTTACCTGCGTTGTGCTTCAACAATGTTGTGGCATGTACTTTGTCATGCGCTGTTTCAAACATCTCCCCATGTATTATTTGCTTTGCAACTCGATATCGTCTTGTTTATTTGAAAGGTTTGAAATGGAGGATCTGATTGCAACAATACGCTTTTTAATTTACCTTAACACAACAATAACAGAAAAGATCGATACCTTCGTAATGATGCACTGTAATGGATGTTTTAATTAGTTTTATTTTTATAGACAAGGAACAGTTGAGGCCTTGGACTTGTTTTCGAGGATTATAAGATCGAGTCAGTGGTACATGACCTTTAAAGTGTTCCCGGATCAGTGAGTAAAAACCATTAAAACAATGTCAAGGAGTATAAATTTAAAACGTGCTCACCCGTTTCCTGTTTTCTGAGCTGGCTGCCAAAACGCGATATTGAAGGAGCGTCGACAGATAAGTGTAAACAAACAGATGTCACTCGATCGAAAATGTTACACAACCTTGCTATCTGTGGGATGTGGGAAGAAACTCCCACGTTGGGATAACTAGGACAAGGCGCTTTTTTAAGCGTAAAGGGCGACAAAAATTTCGATGTGAAAGCAAATAAACTGTTCCAGGAAGCCTAGAAAGAGGTTTTAAAGCTTCCTCAATTGCTTTTGTGTGATTGTATGCACGTTTGAAAGCCGTCTCGGTAATAGATTCGAAAATAAAGGCGAACTTGTCACTACACACGAAACTATCAATTCTCGAAAGACTGAGGTTAATTCTGAGAAATGCATGGAGACTGATATCTTCGCAGGATCTCATCTCCCGTTTCAGTTTCCGGCTAACTAAGATCCACATATTATCCTTAACTGACAATGTAAGCCTAGTTTCATTGAAAACTACTTGAAGCCGAGAAAATAATTATCTAGTAATGTGTACTTGCTAAAAGAAATTGAGGTAGCAGTAGTCCAGAAATGATTTTTCAAAGCTTCGTGATGTCAGTTGCTCGAAGAATCATTGAATAAAGAGTAAAGGGGTGTGAATAATTTAAACCAGCTCACCTTTAGCCTACACGATAGAGTCAGGCGTTGTGCGGTACGCCCTTCAGCAAAACGTGCTCACCCGTTTCCTGTTTTCTGAGCTGGCTGCCAAAACGCGATATTGAAGGAGCGTCGACAGATAAGTGTAAACAAACAGATGTCACTCGATCGAAAATGTTACACAACCTTGCTATCTGTGGGATGTGGGAAGAAACTCCCACGTTGGGATAACTAGGACAAGGCGCTTTTTTAAGCGTAAAGGGCGACAAAAATTTCGATGTGAAAGCAAATAAACTGTTCCAGGAAGCCTAGAAAGAGGTTTTAAAGCTTCCTCAATTGCTTTTGTGTGATTGTATGCACGTTTGAAAGCCGTCTCGGTAATAGATTCGAAAATAAAGGCGAACTTGTCACTACACACGAAACTATCAATTCTCGAAAGACTGAGGTTAATTCTGAGAAATGCATGGAGACTGATATCTTCGCAGGATCTCATCTCCCGTTTCAGTTTCCGGCTAACTAAGATCCACATATTATCCTTAACTGACAATGTAAGCCTAGTTTCATTGAAAACTACTTGAAGCCGAGAAAATAATTATCTAGTAATGTGTACTTGCTAAAAGAAATTGAGGTAGCAGTAGTCCAGAAATGATTTTTCAAAGCTTCGTGATGTCAGTTGCTCGAAGAATCATTGAATAAAGAGTAAGGGGGTGTGAATAATTTAAACCAGCTCACCTTTAGCCTACACGATAGAGTCAGGCGTTGTGCGGTACGCCCCTTCAGCGACCACAGCTACCCAGACAATCTGTTTGTGTGACCCTTTGTTATTTTATAGTAAATTTTATAGTAGATTGGACGCCGTTGAATAATAACTTATTAAACTTCCCCACCACCGTACGTATTTTGAATCGGTTATTGTTAAACGGTGTCCAATCAGAAACACATGAAGATCTTGCTACGCATTTCGATCGCTTGATTTTGAATTTATTCGAGGGCTAGCTCGGGACCGCTTGGGTGGATTTTCGATCGAGAGGCACGGGAAGAAGCGTCAATGTTTCGGCCTTTATGTTGCGTGGTTGGAAGCTGAGCGATGCGCTTTTCTGGGGAAAATTCTGTTAAGGTCTTTCGGGACAATACCGTGTTCGTTAATGAAGTGTTTGCCAATGAAAGAGGACTGTTTAGTGTGCAAGTGCCTGAGAGTATAGCCTACATAACTTGCATCACACAATTCACATTGAAATTTTGTAAATTACACGTTGTTGGTTAACGATAGATGGTTTTTTCTCATGCACTTTTATCTCTCGCTGTATCTTATTGCTGACAAAAACGGATGTCTGTAAAACCCGAGTAGCGAACAGCGAATAGTCGCGAACAGCGAACACCGAATAGCGGATACCTTAAAAGCTCTATTAAGCCCCCGGGGGGCTTATTTAATTTCAGACCTCATTGATGGGGGGCTTAATAGAGAAGGGGGCTTATTTCAAAACCTTACTGAACCCTACGTTTTCGTCTTTTAATAGTTTTTGTACTAACCTCAAACAACTGCACTGAAACTGATTATTTAATACAGAGCAGCAAACAGTTTTATGTGTTTGAGTGTATATTTCTTTAAACACAAACCAACTGGGCGTCATAAAGTGGATTTCGTAAGAGGGAATTGGAGGGACTAATTACAAAATTTCATGACCCAAAGGGTAGGGGGGGCTTATTAGAGAGGGGGCGGTTGTTACAAAAACCGACTTTCAAACGGGCGGCTTATTAGAGAGGGAGGGGGTTAATAGAGCCGGGATGGTGGGGGGGGGGGGCTTAATAGAGCTTTTATGGTAGTCGCGAACAGTACGAATAGTGCGAATTATCACGATTAGTCGTCAATAGTCACTGAAATTGATCAAGTGGAGCAATAGGATACCGACCATCACTTTGCAGCAGGTAGTGTTCATTAAAGCAGTCTTTGCCAAGATCTAACCTGAGTCGCCGACCAAAACTAACCCCTATTAAAAGTATGTTTGCGAAGCAACACTGAGACAATCTGATCTGGATTCCAAGAATTATCGAAAGTATGTTTCAAATTTCCCTGGCTGACAAACAATGGCTTTCGTGACTTACGAGTCAACAATGGAGGTAAGCAATGGCTTCATATTTTCCTAGGCAGACATTATACTTGGCGTCTGCGTAAGCGTACCTGAAGCAGCATCAGCTTCACTGGCCTGATCTGCTAAACAAATTGTCCCTCGGAAGCTTTAAAGTGATTCAGGGTTTCACAACCTATTTGCCACTATTATTCGTGACTGTTCGCTACTATTCGCACCATTCGTACTATTCGCTATTAGATTCGCTGTTCGCAATTCGCGGCAATTCGCTAATCGCTATACTTGTTTTCCAGACACCCAACAAAAGCCGGTTAAATGACTGTGTGGGTCTTCAGAGTCAGGTCTGACCCAGCGCTAATTTTTACTAAACCGTTGGTCTGACATTGGCATGGGTTATTGGCCAAGCGAGAGGTCAAGATGGCGGTATATTGGCCAAGTTCTTTTTTTTTTTGCGTGTTTATGGACTGAGACGAGGCCAATATCCCGCCATCTTGACCAAACAAGCTTGGTCAATAAAGGATTTATTATATGACTCAAAGGACGCTATTAAAAGACAGCAAAACGCGGGACGAACGGGCTATCCCGATCCCGAACGGTCAAGATGGCTCCATTTACTCTGTCTCGTCACTCAATGAGGCCCAGTTCCTTCTCCGCTCTTCCAATTTGCAGAAAATCAAAATGGCGTCGAAAACCAACAATCAATAGCACTGCACATGCCCAATCTCACTTTTCAGCCGGAATTTGAATGCGATTGGTTCTCCAGCCCTTCAGCCCGGGCTGAAATTCAGACCGGGTTGACATTCTCTTCAAGACATGCAATGTAATCAGGCACATCAGCTTAAACGAGCAGCACATTTGTATTTGTCACGGTCAGTTGCTTTCTGTTTTCCGAGAAATTTGTTTCCACATGCAACAGACGAGAGAATATGTCATCGTTTTTAATTATCTTTTTGGGAAAGTGAAAGGAATGAATAACTTTGTTACCATTTTGCCTTGAGTGCAGTTTTATCGTTATCTCCACGGAGAAAATTTCAAATAATGGCTTTTTGGCCCACATGACGAGAACAACAAATTCACTTGTATGTTCAACAAGGAGAACAAATTATTCCTCTTTGTGTTTCGGCTGATACTCGGTTAAAAGATCTTCGTGGAGCTCTCCGTGAAACAAAATCGCTAGTAAATTTAGGACGCGCGGTTGAAGTTCAAGACTCAAAGGCATGTAGTAGTATAGTTCTGGTTGTTGCTTCAGAAACTGATGACGCACAAAGAAGCGAGTAAGTAACTGACAGTGGCGAACAAGACACAACATCTAGTGTAACGTCGAAGTTAAGCCTGAAGGATTTTGTTCTATACACTTACATGTGGTCAAAATTTCAATGGATCGAACCAAAGGAAAGCGGAAGTTTATCTGGCAAGTTCCCCTTCCATCCTACAAACTCGGGCCGCTGTTGCCTTAAACTTATAGATAGTTGTGGCTTTTGAGATATATAGCCTCATTAACGGTCTGTCAGCTCTATTAGTGGATACGGAACTTTCGCTGCTATCTGATTGTAGCTGTAATGAATCGACTGTTGAGGACATTATAATTACGTCACGTAATACTCCATCACCTGGGCCTATATTTTTTTCGATTCATATTCATCGACGGCACATAAACGATGTTTTAAATAACAACCATTGCATTTCGCGTATTCAGTGGAGGAAATCCAAGATCTTATGGCAGTCAGAGCGTTTTTTCTCATCGCCTTGTCTTTAATACAGAAGTTGATTCCAATTTTCTTGGAGCGACTGCAAGCGGAATTCCGAGAAATTGGGACGCGACTGTAGAAACTGGAGATTTCTTTGTCCTTGTTTACAGTCGAGTCGTGACTATGCCAATATTCTTCTTCTTTGTCATTGTTGTTGAGATTCACATCTTGGAGTTAAAAGATTTGGAAGAACAGATACAGCGTAGCGAGAGAAATTTAACAGACCTAATAAACAACTACAAATCCCTGACAACGAGAATTCAAAATTCCTCTCGGGCATTCCAGGCTTACTTGATAGGGCTTCTGTTCCTTTTGGTCCTGTGGGGAACCATAAGTGTGTATTCGAGCGTGGAGATGTTCCAGCATATTCCATCTCGACATAACGTCTTCTTCGGCGTGATCCTCTCTGAAAGTCTGGGCAAGCTTCTGGTTTGCCTTTGTGAAACTATATTTCTTTTCTCACTACCGCTTTACAAGTCAGGTCAAATCAGCTCCCAGCTCAGCCGTTTGATTTATATCGTCACGACCTTGGACAGCGGAGAACAGAGCCGAGATGGGTTTAAGTTTGATACAGAAGAAAAGATTTCGCAGTTTGCTGGTCCACTGGAAATACACCAGCGGTATGGAAACGTGGGATTCAAAGTCGCTGGTCTGCATATAACACAACTGAAATCCATTTGGCTAACTCTTCTGGGTCCAGTTATAGTCTTCGTTGCATTATGGAGAACTTTTAATCAAAGAACATTTTTAACAAACTTGCGTATCCAAGACCGGAAGGTCTATCAAGCCAGCTTTTAGCCACGGTGAACGTATTTACTTATATTTACTATTCAACACCCAGTGCCATTGTTCTCTCTCTGCACTAAATCACTGATTGCAGTCTGTAAAGATGCTAAAACAAGTGTGTCAGGAAAACGGGGGCGGTCCTTTTTGTCAGCAGGGGTAATATATAGTAAACGTACTAAAACAAACAGGTTGCAATATTAAAAACAGGTTGCAATAAATATTGCAGTGTGCAGGCTGCAATATTTTTAATATTGTAGCCTGTTTGTTATATATGGCTCCTTAAAAACGGCCTGGTTTTACACCAAAAAACGCCAATCTTTAAATACCTTAAGGATCCAGCGCCATTTCCTCCGACTGTTTTCAGCGGCCCAACTTCTTCCAAATTCTTCCAACTCGGCTGTCCTAATTAGCTTCTCACAAAGCGCTCATCTGAAGCAAAATTAAACACCACACATTACTAATAAAAAATGCCATGGCGCGATTCAATTAAATCATGTATTAAAAGCAGGAAAATTAAACAGGCTAATGAAACTTACCCTCGTTCTCCAAACCACCAGCTTTAGGTGAATCTTCGCCAGTATTTCGATTTCGGTTTTGTTGTGTTCTAAAAATCGCCTCTTCATCCTCGTCTGATGGGAAGCCATCGTCGTACACTTCTTTCATGTCTGGTCACAACTGAAGGAAAAAGTTACTCTGCACGTGCAAATACCACGGTATATCTGATTGTCTATTGTTTCCGTATGGTTTGACGGAAAACAAAGAAGAACAAAGAGATCTATTGAAATTATCATTAGTGGCAATTGTTCAGCAAACCTGCTAGTTGGAAAACATCACATGCTCAAAAACAAACAACACAAATCAACTATTAAAACAAAGGCATCTATGACAAGTGCAAAACGGGCCGCATTTCTCAGACTGCAAGTTGTTTTGCAGTAGTTCAGAGACCTGCTTGTTGAAAAATGTTGAAAACAACAACACATACACGAAACGCAATCAAATGTTCAAAGGCTACTGCTTTTATTGGGATGCAAGGCATCTCAGTCACCAATTCCCAATTGAGCTAATCAACAAGTGATAATTATGTTCTTTTGTGCGTTCAGGAACAAAGCGGAAGGGGCGCCTGCAATCAGTGATTTAGTGCAGAGAGAGAACAATGGCACTGGGTGTTGAATAGTAAATATATTAGATAGTTACTTCGGTCGACAGCAATATGTGATATATTGCAGTCAGCTTCGGGCTACGCCCTCAGCTGACTGCAATATATCACATATTGCTGCCGGCCTCAGTAACTATCTAATACATAATCTGGCCCCGCTTTGAAATAAATTTCAGCTGTTGCCTTGTGGTTATTAGCAAAGTCGGTTTGCGCGGAAAATCTGCTCTTGTCAGCGTTAGGGAATTTCGCATAAAAAAGAGGCCCAAGCTTTGTCCTTGGCTGCTTTTGACGCCCCTCTGGCTTCTGGCGATTGCATCCATTGCAGCATCGCCTCCATCTCTCTATGAAAGAAAACAATTTTTCAATTGAATGTTTATTTTACTTTACAATACAATGGTTGTGCTCACTATTGTCACGACTGAAAACCCTTGCACCGTCTTTTTCGACCAGCCAATTCCGAAAGCCGATTACGTCGGGCTTATTTCCTGCTCGCTTTGCAATTCATGGCTTGATTTGAAAAAGAGTGAGACAATTAGGTTATTAGATTACAATAATAAAGTCGTGGCTGGAAAAGGGTTTCCTCCAGGGAATTACACCCCCAAAGGCCTGGCAAAAACCCTGAATTCAGTTTTTACAGAACTCGCTGCAAAAATAACCGCCGAGGCGAATAGCCCCACTGGCCTTGTGGTGCTAAAAAACTCTGAAAACAAACTTCAGTTTTCCAAACATTTGATGGACTTTCTTGGCGTCCCCCAGCGTAGTGATACCGATACACTTATTTCCAAACTTAACATGCGCAGTGTCTTTTTGTACTGCGATTTGGTCGACCGGGACCAAAATTTGTTGAATGCAACAAAAACAAACCTTCTTGCAAAGTTTGACATCCAGGGAGAGGCTTTCGAAACAATAAACTATCGTGCGCCCGAACAGCAAGCCTTTCGTGCCGCTTCAACGGGCGAACATGTGCACAGTGTGACGTTTTCATTCAAAGATGAAAATGGTGAACTGTTTGATTTTCGCGGACAAAAGCTTTACTTTGAGTTGATGATAATTTAAACAAAAAAATTTCGACTAATTATATCATGTCGGATGAGGATGTGTTGCCATTTGCCACTGTGACATCTGCTCCACCCGAAAGCGTTGCAGAACAGCAGTATACACCGTTTTATCCCAATCTTCGCAATGCCGAAACTTTCCGGCTGACTGAACTCAACAAAATTGAAAAACAGATTTCCAATGAGGCAGAGCACTACAGAGTTGTGCTGAAAAAATACAAAAAGGCTCAAAAAGCCTGCAGCTATGTTGTTGCCGGTCTTGGAGTTGCAACAACGGCTCTGTCTTCTGGAGCTGTCACCTCTGCACTGACGGGCGTTGGAGTTGTGGTCAGCGTTCCTCTCGGTGTTTTGGGGGGTGTTTGCAGTGCGGTTTCCACCGTTTTGACTGGTGTTAACAAAAGTCTTTAAACGAAAGTTAACAAGCACAGCAGACCGAGTGCTTTGGCCGTTGCAAAGCGTGACACAATAAATGCCTTTGTTTCCAAGGCTCTTGATGATAATCGGGTAACGGGCACGGAGTTTAAACATGCTACAAATGAAATGAAAAGCTATGCCCAAATGAAAGAGGCTTTGCGTGCAAAATTCACAAAAGAACAGCCCGATTCGACCCCTCCAGATCCTAACAAAATAGGAGAGGAGGTTCGAGAGGAATTCAGAAAAAAGCTATCAGCGACCAGCGCAGCTTTCAACTAAAATTTGAGGGAAAAACGTGAAATTATATATAAGTCTTCTGAAAAACGTAAATTAAACAAACGGCTGATGGTTGTACATCTTCAGGAACAGAATGATTGCTTTGTTCCATGCTATTGGATGTTTTGTGTAGAGCTTACAACGCCTGTTTGGCAAAAAGAGGTCAGAAAAATCACCTTCGAATTTGTTGAAACCATGAAAGATGCAGAAAAAAAATGGCAAAACTGGTGACCACCAGTATCTCTCATGAGGGACTCGATTTTTAATTTATTTCCCACCCGTCCCTCATGAGAGGTTTTTTTTTTTGTTCGTTTTTTTTTTCGGGGGGGGGAGGGGAGGGGGAGGGGGAGGGAAGCCGCTACATTTTCCCACCACCACACCACTCTTTGAGCACTATCAGACTCCTCTCTGGAGCCAAGTATTTGTTTGTTTTTCCCACCACCACACCGCTCTAGCACTATCAAGTCTTTCCCACCACCACACCGCTCGAGCACTATCAGACTCCTCTTTGGAGCCAAGTTTTTTTTTCACCCTTCGGCTTGAAGTTGAACCGGCACTTCCGCCAGGCCTAGGCCCAAGCATAGCTCTACCCAACAATCCGACACCATCTTAAGGTGATATTTTTACCCATGGAATAATGGTGGGGGTTTTTCATTATTCCATGGGGTGGCTTGTATACATTTCGCTAACGAAAGGCCCCCGCTTTTTCCAATCGTTAGATACTTTGTATACAAGCCACAATTCACGTATATAAAAGAAATCTTTTATATGCGTTTGTGTTTTCATTTTACACTTGTGGTGCAAATAGATAAAGCTTTCAAAAATAAAAATTAATACGCATGCGTAAAAGTGAAAACGCGATGACGTAATTTGATGACTCATTCGAAAGGGAAACCCCCCAACAAGGGTTCATGTCTCATATGCTAATTCTTCGGGTAAAGGGTCAGACAGAGGACAGTTTTAATGTAAATTAAATATACAACCATGAGAAAAAGGCATTTAATTTACAGGAGCAAATTGTTTTAAATTTAAACGGGCAAAAGACTCCGATCAATAAAGCTGTGTCAAAAACTATTTATAAAGAATTCCGAAATAGAGTTATTACTATTCCTTCTGCTCAAAAGAAATATAGTTGCTGTTTTATAAATGATACTCTTGATTGGAAAGAAATATATGGCTTGCCACATCGTGTCACTTCCGATACAAAGCTGCGTGAATTTCAATTCAAATTACTTAACAGATACCTTGTGACAAACGTCTTTTTAAATAAAATTGGTGTCTTACTCTCCCCAGCATGTTCTCTTTGCGGAAAGGAAAACGAATCCCTCGAACATATTTTAATCTCTTGTAATTATGCCAGAGAATTCTGGGCAGAGGTCGTAAAGTGGCTACGCAATTTAAAAGTTAATATAAACAATCTTAACAACAGAGAAATTTTGTTTGGAATGTCAAATTGTGAAGACGAGATATTTGTCAATCATGTACTAATGATCGCAAAACAATATTTGTATTCATGTCGTTGTAAAAACAAATCTCCTTTAATTAAAGTTTTTAACGCTAGAATAAGAAAGATTGAAATTCTTGAACTAGAGGTTGCAAAGTCAAAGAATAAGCTACCTGATTACACAGCGAAATGGGGCAAATTTCTGAAAAACATCGATCTATAACTCGCGTACCTAATTACCGCGTTTTGCATATCAGTTGTACGCAGTAGGTTTGAACACACCAACACCAGGGTCAGTCGTGTATGGTGTTGTAGCGTTTGTGTGCGCGCGTGTGTGTGTGTATGTCGTGTACGCGTATGCGCGTGTATGAAAGTGTGAATTGTTAATAATAATTTTTTTTTCAAAGAGACTGTATGTATTTTGTAAGTAGTTTAATGTAATGTAAACGTGTAAAAAAAAAAAAAAAAACCAAGTTATTGTAAGCGTAAGTATGTATTGTAAGTAGCGTGATGCAAATATTGTACCCAATGTTTTGTAAGTAGTGTAATGCGTTGTAAAAAAAAAATAAAACAAATTACAAAAAAAAAATATATATACAACAAACCTCAAAAGATCGAATGGAGGATCTTTACTTTGTGAAGGAAAAAAAACCCCGAATGTTCAGGGCACAATAAAATTTAAAATAACAACAAATGGAAGGAAAATTGTAACGGCGAAATGTAAAAGCTGTGGGATAACAAAAACCAGCCTTGCGTAGAATCGGCGCCGCCGCTTCACAAAAATATTTTGAAGGCTCTCAGAACTCGGAAATCCTTTCGGCCTTCACCAGAATTTCAAAAAGTCTTCGTCATAGTCTTCAGGATTAAACCGAGGTGGTTCGATATAGTGTTTTTTGTCTTCATTTTTTGGACATAAGTCACAAAGCCCATTTAAGTTACAAGGGCTATATTTACTTGAAACTAATATCCTCGTAATTCGTTCTCTTTTGTCACACGTTGGGGCTTCAAGGATAACTTGATTAACCATATCCCATCCCAGAGCGTTTCGCTCTCTCATTTTAATGGCAATGTACTCCTTAAGAAATTTTTCGCGTAGCTCGGTGGGTTTTTTAATCAGTTTTTAATCAGCTCTCCGATATCAGGCTCGGCTTGTGCCAGCGGGCCGTTGTTTCCCCCCGCTGGGGCGGCAGGGCCGTAGAACTCGTTGACGACTTCTTCCTGCACTCGTGCTACGGCCATTCTTGTGTCTGCCCTATGTACCTTTCTCTTTAATAGGGCTAATTTTTGCGTCACTTTTGGCGGACAAGAGATGCCTCACCGTATTTCGATATAAAACGGGAAGTGTTTGTATTCTCACACACACATAGACATATAATATAGTGGTTCTGGGGAGCACCAAACAATTCAATAACCATTGTTTTCTATTTTTCAGTCTTAAAACGTGGTGCGAAAAGCATTGTGTTTCAAGACTGAAAAATAGAAAACAATGGTTATTGTGCAGGTGTGACCCAGAACCACTATATTATATGTGTGTTCTCAATTGAAATTTTCAAACTACTTTCATGAAGTTAATAACAACTTTATTTAAGTCTCAAATCTTTTTAGCTGAGCACAGATGCTCTACTAATTGGGGAGACTAAATCAAATCAACGCTAAATCAAATCAAATCAAATCAAATGTTGGTTTTGGCCAGAGGGGAAAACCGGAGTACCCGGAGAAAAACCTCTCGGAGCAGAGTAGAGAACCAACAAACTCAGCCCACTTATGACGCCGAGTCCGGGAATAGAACCCGGGACACATTGGTGGAAGGCGAGCGCTCTCACCACGGCGCCAACCCTGCTCCCCGAAGTTAGAAAAGAGATTTATTCACCTAGCGTCATTATTACACCAACCATAATAATCTAAAGCAACAAACGCAACAAAAACAGATACGAGAAACGCAACCATAGCTTAATAACACTGGAACTGACATATGCCCCAAAATAATTATTTTGTATTACGTTATTATAAGCTTGATCGTGCAGAGGATGTAGAAATTGAACTCAATACTAAGAAGCCTATCACCTGGATTAACCACTCACATTTGATGAAAATATAAAAATATTTTTCTAACCAGACAAAAACCCCAAGAAAAATTAGAATTCAAAAGCAGCGCCTCTTTTCTCCAAAGTTTTTAACGATTATTGCATAAGTTTCTATTGTTGTTGTTCAGTTGTTGTTGTTATTTTTAGCCTCAAAGGATGACAAATTATTCTGGTATTTCATGGTTAAGATATTTTTAAACTTTTACTGAGTAGCTATCATATGACAAGACATTTGCCAGATGGGAGTTAGGACGATAAGACCAAACTTCTAGTGAAAGACTTAGGATATGTCTACCTATGCTGGATAGCATTCTATGCCGTTGTGAAAAATACTCCGGCCTGATGAGAACGGAAGTGGCCCAAAACTGCCGCCGTCTTTCCACTAGAATCCAATCCTCGCTTCTCGTTGTTGATTTCCGTTTCGGTTCGATTCTTTGTTCACACTACTCCAGAAAATGTCAAGAAAACCTATCCGATATGTGACGATTCACTTTCAAGACCGCAGCGGCCCAGCATCGCTCCGACGCAAAAACCATGCCGAAATCATCGTTTTGAATGTGAACAAAAACCCTATCCGATATGGTTTTCGTGCCGGCACAAGAGCCATCCGGTATAGTGTAGACATAGCCTTAGCCTTCTATTTTCGGTCATAATTCTCCAGACTGTAAGAGAAACCAAAGATCCTGAAATTTGTTTCGTGCCTCGAGAAATGAAACACATAAAATTTAAAGCTAAACCGACGAAAATTTTAAAATGAATTCCTCAGAAACACTGACAATTAAGTTTACTTATTGATTTGAGGATTATATAATGGAACGGTGGAGAGGTTAACATATGCACAATTTTGCCACAGCACCGATTACGGGGATTTGCAGATTAAGACTGGTTTGCTCTTGCGAAGACCAAAACGCACTAGTGTCCGCTGGTTAAAATTTTCCAGTCTCTTACTCGGGTCGCAAGGCACAGAGTTGTAAATGATGTTGGATTTCGGTCTGTCCAGTAAAATGCACAATACAAAACACGTGGCGGTGTTTTCACTGATCAATGCACAATAGAACGGGTCGTTACTAAACGCCGGAACGAAATTGAATGAGCGGGAATAAGGCGGAATGAACCGGTATGATACTGGAATGAGCCTGAACGGTACTGGAATCAATCGGAATGAGCCGGAATGATACAGGAATAAATCGGAGCGGTACCAGAATGATACCAGAATGGTACCTGGAATAAAGTAGAATGAAAATGGAACACTGTACAGTTAACAAGTGATCAAAAGAATGATTTAACATGGAAGAAACACGGCGACCGGTTCAGGTGGAGATCACATTCAGGGGCGTAGCTAGGATTTTTCAAGGAGGGATTCACGCTGTGTGACACCCAGGGTGTTTACAGATTGGCATGTCGTCATCCACTCTGTGCTTTACTGAAAGTGACATCATTTCGGATGAGCAGTGAGCTTTGAGGGAGGGAAAAGCCTATTTCATGATTGTTCGGTTTCGCGCGCCTTTTGGCCACCTGAAGTATAAGGTTTGCATGTTGAAATGGTGAATTTTATTCTGTTATGACTCGGAAAAAAATTTTCGAGTGCTCCCCGATAGGAGTCGAACCTATGACCTTCCGATTACTAGTTCGGATGCTCTACCACAGAGCTACGGGGGGTTAAACTAGGCTGATGGTGTATTCAGGTATGTTATTGACTTCGAAAAATGTCTTGTAAAGGGTAGTCACGGGCACCTAGCTATGCCAATGACATTGGATTAAACACTGCAATATTGTTTTGAATCACATACGATGTTAAAACAAAACATCAATTAAACATTAATTAAACTAATTTAAAGTAAAAAATTAATTAAAGTAATTTAAAGTAATTAAAGTAAAAAGTAATTAAAGTAATTTATTTAAGCTCGATAACGCGGGGAGTGGTTGCCCAATCTCCCGAGCCAGGGGCTCACGTCATAAACGCTCGAGCATTCCCGATCGAATTGACGAACGTGAGACTAGAAAACAGTTGGTAAATACAGTTTAACAAGTGGTGACTCCTATTGTCTCATAAGAATAAAATGTTGTCGAGAAACAATAATTCGAAGATATTTCGCAAATCCAGGGCCTGGTCCTTTAGCAGTCTACAAAGGTCTTTCTGTTAACGATTACGGGTAATTCCGGTTCATCCCGCTACCATTCCGGTTCATTCCGGTAGTATTTCGGTTCATTCCGGCACCATTCCGGTTTATTATAACACTATTCCGGTACCGTTCCGGTTCATTCCGGTGTCGTTCCGGTTCATTCCGTGTCATTCCGCCTTATTCCGGCTCATTCCTGTATCGTTCTGATTCATTCCGGTACTATTCCAATTCATTCCGGCGCATTCCGGTGCCATTCCGGTTCATTCCGGTTCCGTTCCGGTCCATTCCGATATTATTCCGATTCGTTCCGTGTCATTCCGCCTTATTCCGGCTCATTCCATTCCGTTCAGGCGTTTAGTAACGCCCCAATAAAACGCACGTTCTTACTGAAGAAAGTTTAGAAAAGACGGGTGGGAAAGCCCCTGGGAACATTTCTTTAACGAACTAGCTCCAGATGACAATGAAATCCACTTTCCTGATTGGGCGGAAATTTTCGGCGATCTTACATCAACAGGTAAATGTCCAATCTGCTGTCGGTCATAGTTTTGATCATTCTACTTGTCTCGTTCGTTCGACAGAATATCCTACAAGGAAAATTCACAAAACCCAGAACTCCATAAATATAATGTGCACGCAACCAAAAATCACTTGTAAGGAATTAGGAAAATCAAGATGAAGACCAATCGCAGGTATTGTAAACTTCACGCGGAGAATTACATGCAGCTATGTCGGCCACTTTCTCTGGTTAGAATTGTTGCTGTTTGGTAAGGGCTTTTTTTCTGGTTTACTTGTGGGCAATGTGCCGCTCCGGAAACTTTTTGGGCGATGGAATTTCAGTTGCACGGGACTCAGACAAGTTTGCCGATCACGCGAGTACTTAGCATGCAGCGGTTCAATAATATTTTCAATTTTGCTAGCGAAATCGAAACTACTTTGCCATAGATCGTCTCAGCTCAATAACAAGAAGTAAGGTAGACAAAACATACGTGTGGCTTTACATACATGACAATGCAATCTTATTAATTAATTTAAGATCAAGTACAATTAAATAAAATTAAAAAGACACCTAATAATAAAAGATCTCTTAGAGCGTTCTGTTTTAACAGCAGGTAAAATGAAATCATGTCCTCTGTTTCGCAAAAATCTCTGTTTCTTAAGGGTAATAGTTGGTTCTTAGAGCGTTCTGTTTTAACAGCAGGTAAAATGAAATGATGTCCTCTGTTTCGCAAAAATCTCTGTTTCTTAGGGGTAATAGTTGGTAAAGGGGATGGGAAGGAGTATCCACGATAGTGTTCCATAGTTTACGGTCTTGATTTCTGATAACTTCAGCCATTACATACAAGTTGTTGGTGTATCCAAATCTAAACGCTCGCTTAAAAAACTTGTCTATGCGATCAAGGTATTTACCTTGATATGCCGCTCCCCAAACCTCAATTCCGTATAAGAACAGGGACATAAATTAAAAGATCAAATAATTTAGTCAGTTGTTCTTTAGAGTATTCAAAATATTTACAAATTATTAAGGCGTAAAATGTATAAGCAACTACTAGCTTTGCGTATCAAATTGTCAACATGAAGGTCCCAGTCCGATGGATTCAATTTCAGCCAGCTTTTCCGTTCAATCCCCTGTACCAGAGGTGGCAGTGGTTTGGAAATTCTACCGTGCACCACCATCTCCCAGGTCTTAGTGAGGTTTAGTTTCATACGATTTCTTACCGCCCAGTGTTGAATGCTGTTAACCTCAAGGAAAGAGTGATCTTGGTGTGCGGACACAGGTACGCTTAGTGTAAGATCGTCAGCATCTTTGAGCAATAAATTGCCCTCCGGGTAAACCGGTCTTATGTCATTTATCATAATAGAGAACAATATGGGCCCGAGGACAGTACCTTGCGGTACCCCTCTGTTAATGCTAACAAATTCAGTGACAAAGCCGTCCACGACTACTCTTTGTTTCCTATTACTAAGAAAGCTGGCAATCCAGTTGATAACATAAGGATTAATATTAAGTGACATTAGCTTATTGCAAACAATAGCATGTGGAACACTGTCAAAAGCTTTACCGAAGTCAAAGGAGAAACTCTTACAAAGTCCGTTGCCCCATCCAACCATTTTAGCCAATTATGATGACAAGTAAGGAGCGCCAAGGTTGTTGTGTTGCATCTTTCTTTGTAAGCAAACTGGTCTGGACCAATAGCAGACCTCAATATAGGAGACAGCTCTTGCTTTACTACAACTCTTTCAAAGAGTCTCATAATAACGTTAGTTAAGGAAATTGGTCTCAGCTGATTACATGTTTCAAAAGGAGTCTCTTTGGGAATAGGTGTAATATCAGCTAGCTTCCACAAGCCGGGGACCAATTGTTTCTTGAGAGAAGAGTTAAATACGGGATGAGATTCTAACCTTAATAGTTGGGAAGCATTCGTTAAACATCAAAAATATAGTCTCGCTTAAACGCTTAACATTTTCACTAGGATCATCAGAAATGGTAATATGTTCCCAGTCAAACAGATCCATCTTTTCGTCCATACAAAGTTTACGGCGCTCTCTTACATCCCGAAAGGAAACAGTCTTACGGACCTTAGGGAAGGGCCTAGGGAATTCAAAGTCTTTCTGTATTTCAATTTCAATTGAAATGTTTGCTTTGTTTGGGGCACAAAATGCCAGAGAATCCTGTAGTCGTTGTCGCCTCTCGACTTATGGCAATCAGGAAACACCAGGTTAAGTGGTTGACTTTAAGGCCCTTTAGATTCAGTTTGCGTTTTCGTAAATTTGTAGAACTAGCAGTGAACCGATATAAATAGCGGTCGCTGACTGACTGACTGACTGACTGACTGGCTGACTGACTGAGCTACAGACTGATTGAGGTTGCTAAGTGATTGACTGATAAATGATGAACAAAAGTTCAAAGTACTGCGTGGCACTAATACGGGTGAAAGTGTTAAAAACAAAAGGTAGTAAAGTGCCAAAAAGTAGTTTGAAAGAAAAACCATACGTTTCGGGCTTAGCCCCTCATCAGCTGTTCAGTCGAGTGAGGGAGATCATGATTGAACTTCAGTTGCAGTTAGAATAAAGGACTATTGTCTTGACGAAATTGTAGCGTGAAAAAGACTAGAGGGGGAGATGGATGAAAGTCACAGACGCTCGAATCTTATGGGTTTTGCTCAGCTAACTGGTCGCAGTTGAAACAAATAAAGCACCGGATTTTGGCAGGTATGGGTATTCAGAAATTATTCAACTTTCGTTTGTAACAAACTCGAGCATATCAGCCACCACACGAATATGGTGCTGCGGAGTCCACAGGCAGACCATCTTACCCGTTTGAGGACGTGCGCGTGAAGTCATGTCATACAATGCTATTCCATCTCGTACATTTACGGTAATTAACAAATCGAATGTGGTTTATAGTTGTCTATACTCTTATCGACAACAATATTCGTCATCACGGTGGTCAAAATGTTGTGGACTGACGAGGCGCAGCCAAGTGAGTCCACAGCAAATTTTGACCATCGTGATGACGAATATCGTTGTCGACAAGAGTACAGACAACGCTAACCCACATTCGATTTGCTTCTTACCACAATACTCAACGTCAAACAAAATGTATATTTCAGAGCGCGAGCTGAAAAAAGTCATTGCGTGGCACGTTGACGCGGGCAGAGTTGTCTAGACTCTTATCGACAACGGCAATAAATTAGCCAATCAGATTGCGAGATTACTCGCAATTATGGTAATATTTGCAATGGCTGATGTCCGTTCGAGTCGAGCCGTCGAAAAACTGCCTCATAAAATTCTGAATTTTTCATCTTTGAACCCAAATTGTAAGGTACTGTAAACCAGATAAATACATTTCAGCTGCTCTTTATCGATTGCGCCATCCTATGTGATTTGACCGGGTTTTTAGTTGGTTTATTTCTTGCAGCACTCAACACAAAACCCCGCGTCTAATCACGCAAATAGGATGGTCTGCCTGTGGTGGAGTCTATCAACTTGGATGTAAATTGATGAAGAGGAAATGCTCTATTGTGGTTTGCACCGCCAAGTGGAGACCCAGCTGTCAATCAAAAGGGCGGAATTTTGCAGACTGACAAAATTTGACTGTTTTCAGTCAGCTTTGAAGAAGCCCCCGCGAAAGCTGAAAAACCTCGTGAAATTGTGAAATTGCTAACAATATGTTGTGATAGTTGACTCAAGCAATATCCGAGACAAGTTCCAAAATACCCCGCTATGTATAAGAAAGATACCACATTTCCTCGACTAAACGCCCACGCTCCAATTAGCGCCCTCCCCACGAATAAGCGTCCACCCCCTCGGCAAAGCAAGCAAATAAGCGCCACCCTCCCTTCCCCCTCACAGGGGTACAAAGAAAACCCATTCATTTAAGGGCACGCTGGTAAATAAAGATGACACATCATATGATACCAAAAAATTACCAGCACTGATTTTAAGATCTTGCACTTCATTGACGAAATCAAAGATGTCGGTAATTGTATGCTGATTCAAAGGCAACGGCTTGAGCTCGCTGTCGAGCCATTTAGCTTAGGCGTAATTTTTAGTACTCGTTGCCGATAGAATAGGGCGCATAGATAACTTCTCCTGATGGGTTTTTGGTAAACCGTACAGATGTGCTAATCTTGAACCTGAAGGACAAATGGAGTCAGCAATGTCCTTAGGGAGAATGTGTACAGTAGAGCGTAGGATCTTTCCTTTACCAACAGCGGGTGATAATTCTTAGGTGGTCTGCCTTTGGATTTTGGTTTCTCTAGTGCGACAGCTCGGAACTTGTTGGTGTCATTAACTGAAGCTTCAGATAACAAGCGTATGTACTCAGACTTGTCCATATCCACTACACCAGAACCTTTGTAGGGTCTCGTTATAACGATATCCGTATGACGCTTCAATTGTTCGATTGCAGACAAGAGTGTCTTGGGAGGTTTCGGGCCTCTGCTCCGAATGTAATTGAGAGCTACAGTGCGTAAGGTAGCAGCGGCTAGTTCTTTGGAATTCTCACTGGTAAGAAGACGTTCGAGGTTCCAATAATTCTTGTATTATTCATTCCTTGAGAATGGCGTCATGAGGTCGCCGAAACGTCGGAACATTATATCGTTAGTTTTTATTTGCCTGAATAATAATAATAATAATGACATTATTTATACAGCCCTTCATACAAAAGTTCTAAAGCGCTTCACAATAAAAGAAGAAAATAGAATAATAAAACTTACATTACCTAATGAATAAAATAACGTTTAAAAAGAAAAGGTTTAGTAGTATATGATCAGCAGAATTATCCCCTTTTTGGATTAGGTGGATTAGGTGCCTAGTCTATGACGTCACCCATTGTTATAACCTCCATACTAATTCGGTATAGGTTTACTAATGAGCGTCTCTCTACTACAATGGAAACAATAGGCTCGCCCAGACTTGCCCATTCTCTTTTAACCCTGATTAGTTTATTGAGAACTCTATGATATTTTCAAATAAAAGAGGGCAGATTTCGAAAGCGCTATCTTTCTTGCAATCACTTCGCTAGGAAATTATCTTCGAGATTATCGTTCGATTTTCCGAAAGTGTTAACAGTTTCACCTATAAAAATAAATTCGACTTAGCTAACTTTAACTTTTCCGCTCCGTTAGTCACTAATTATTCAAAACTAGTGATCCAAACTGCCTATATTTGCAAACAAACTCCACAGTAAAAATGCCCTTGGGACAACCTTCTATCATTCAACAACGACAATGGACGGCTTAAGTTGTTTGGAACAATCAATATAAACACGCAACTAATATGAATTACACGTTTCGTGAGAGACAAACATAAACTTTATTGCCTTTTCTCAGCGAATACAAAAACAATTCAGAAAGTGATTTGAAATGAATAAACGTCAGTCATTCTCTTGAACTCCGTGTGGAGGAAAAATCAATCGTCTTCTTGATATTTGGAATACTTGTAAGGTGACTTCCTGTGTAAACGTCGAGATCGTCTTGAAAGCTTCTTCGGTTCATCGTCCATGTAATTTACATATTTTAATTGTGGGCGTTTACGCTTTCTTGCTGGCGACAGCGTTTCAACTGTGGGAGGGGGTGTCAAGATCGACGGAGGGAGGGAGGGCGGTACGGGTGTGGAGGTTGCCGTAGTAGACAAGGAATGTGGGGCTGGCTCCTTTACCGGGTGTCCAAGTGCTGGCGCTTGGCCTGGCGTTGGTGGCACTGTTGGTAATTTGTTTACCATAGCCTCGTTAGAAATGTGTTCCCGCCCTTGAGGTTGCATTGAGGCAGAATTGTTCCTTCAGGTGTTAAGGAATTGAGCTGGTGTTTATATGTTAAAAACTTGTTTTGCAATTGCATGTACTGCCTCACTCTTTCGTCGTCTCCAAGGTTTGCACGATAAAGAAGGTTATCCATATTATTCTAAATGCGCTGCATCTCCGGAATTACCGGAGGAACCATCTGGGTTTGCTGCTTGAGATACTGGAGCAGTTCCTGGGAAATGTTACTCTCTTCGATCCCTTTGTCGAATCTTTCTTCGCCAGGTAATACATTTGTTCGTAATTTACAACTATCTGGAGTCGTTGGCTTGAGATCAACAAAAAGATACCCATATGGTACTCTTTTAAAAACAAAGCAGTTTGTCTTGGGTACATTTGTTTGGCTAAAGTCAAAATCTGCAGTTTATCCCGAGGATTCTTGAAAAGGACCAAGTAATGATTGTTTAAGCTGATGCTTTGGTTGCCTTTGCCTTGGTGAAACAGATTTTGTACAATGTAAATAACGCTCAGGTTTCGATGATGGGATCCTTTTGTAAACAGGTTCACGATCCGATTATCACTTCCTGCTTCAATCATTTGGTCGTCGATGACAATCAAGTTGCGGATGTTGACATCCAAATAGGAATCATTGTCTAGAGAAGGCGGAATCCCCTTGAAAAATTCGATTGTCGGTATCATCAGCAATAACTGGGTGTAAGCGGGTTACCATTGTGAATAACACCAGATGATTCTCTCCGGTGGCTAATCGATAACGTTTTGAGCTTGTTGTAACAGTGATTGTACCCAGAACGTTTTTCCCGAGCCAGTCATCCCTGCAACCATGCAGGTAAATGGATGAACCATTTGAAACCGCTGTCACTTTCCTAGAGACATCGGTATAACTGTGTTTACTGTTCATGTGTCTTTGCATACTATGTTTTCTGGTAAAAAAACCATTTGGCAAACAGGACAGGACCAACTCATGTCAACTCAATCGAAACTTAACTTCAACTGACAAAATGTTTCACAATTATATAGGCTTTAGCAGAAAAATTCTATTGTTTTCCACCACCGCCATCGCCACCGCCACCACCACAATTCTATAGTTTTCCACCACCACCACCAACACAATTCTATTGTTTTCCTCCTCCACCACCACATACATACATACACACATACATACATACATACATACATACATACATACATACATACATACATACATACATACATACATACATACATACATACTTTATTTATTTATTTATTTATACACGGTAAAATCTTCAGTTTGTTGTACATTAATAAAATTAATTAAAACAACACTGTTTTACAAGATTGCCGTGTGGGAGCCCGACTGACAATCGCTGTAAAATTTGTCAAGTTCCCTTTTAAAATATCCAAGAGAGTCTGATTTTCTTAAATTTACGGGTAGGCTATTCCATAGTAGCGCCCCGCTGTAGCCCAAGGCACGCTTACAATAGTTCGTGCGTGGCTTGGGCAGGTTGAGTTTAATCTCAGAATCTCTTAAGTTATACGGTGTACTACGGATGCTAAATAAATCCTGCAGGTACGCTGGGGAAAGCCCTTTAACTATTTTAAACATTAACATCGCCTTAAGCTTTTTCCTTCGTGTGGAGAGATTGTCCCATTTGAGCCTATTTAGGAGGATACTGGCACTAGTGTCATAACTGGACCTGGTAATGACCCTGGCAGCCCTATTTTGGAGTTTCTGGAGTTTTTCACTTAAGGTAACGCTGAGTTCATCCCAAACAGGGCAGCAATAGTCAAAGTGGGGCAAAATCAACGCTTGGTAGATTTGAAGAGCGGTACTTTCGGAAATGAATGGTCTTATTCGTTTAAGGGCGCCTATGGCTGAGGATATCTTCTTACTAATTTCTTCTATATGTTTTGTCCATGAAAGGTGTTCGTCAATAAACAAGCCCAGCGATTTAGCTTCTTCGACTTTTTTGATCGATTTCCCGTCGATCTCAATATCGATCTGATTATTCGATAGAGCATGTATTCGTTGATTTGACTCAATTACCATGAATTCAGTTTTAGCGATATTAAGGCTTGACCTATTAGTTATAAGCCAGCGCTGAAGATTTCTTAGTTCTAAGTTTACAGCATTCTCAAGATCAGTCATTGTACTGGCAGCGAAGGTTATATTAGTATCATCGGCGAAAATTCTAGGAGAGGCTGAAGTGAGGCAACTGGGAAAATCATTAATATAGACTAACAATAGGAGTGGACCAAGACTGCTACCTTGTGGGACGCCACAAGAGACTGGGGCAGTATTTGATAAATGGCCATTTGTGCTGCATTTTTTGGCTTCGGTCAGAAAGATAAGATTCAAACCATTTGAGACTACTCGTGTCAACACCATATTGTCGAAGCTTTCGTATAAGGATACTATGGTCGATGGTGTCGAAGGCTTTTTTCAGATCGATGAAAATTACACCATTTACAATGCCGTTATCGATATTGACCGACCAACTATTTGTGGCTTCAATCAATGCAGTGAGTGTACTGTGTAATGATCGGAATCCAGATTGGCAGTGAGTTAGTAAGTTGTGATCATTAAGATAGTCACAAAGCTGGTCGTATACAATTTTTTCGAAAATTTTGGCGACGGTCGGAATAATGGATATTGGTTGATAGTTGTTCGGGTCGTCCCTTTTGCCCTTTTTGAAAATAGGAGTTACTCTAGCAAGTTTCCACTCAGTTGGAAAAATCCCAGAGTTAATCGACTTTATAAATATTTGAGTGAGCGACGGTGTGATTATGTTGCCAGCCATTTTAAGAAGTCTAGTTGGAATGTTATCTAGGCCCGCAGCTTTCCTTTCGTTTAGTTTGGTCAACAGTTTGCGAACTACGTTCACCGATGGATCTTTCAGAGAAAAAGTTATTTCAATTGCTTCAAGGTAGGACTCAGGCTCAACATTAGATGACGGTATTTCTGAGGCTAGTTTCTCACCAACGCTTGAGAAATACAGATTTAGTTCTTCGGCTATCTCAGAAGGTTCAGTTATAGTTTGCTCCCTAACATTAATTTCCGCAATATTCCTTACTTTGTTTGGATGTCGCGAGGACAATTCATTAATTAATTTCCAAGGTTTTTTAGGATTTGATTGATTTAGGATTCTTAATTTCGGTGTTTGTGTGTGGCCACCACCACCACAATTCTATTGTTTTCCACCGCCACCACCACCACCACAATTTTATTGTTTTCCACCGCCACCACCACAATTCTATTGTTCAACCACTGTATTGAAATCGATATAAAGGCGCATACAAGAGAAAATATGTCATTCTAGTTTGGGAGAGTGTTGCTTACACTTCATTTTCGTCACAACAGAACAGCGAACCTTTAAAAAAATGAAGGAACTTTACATTCCGAATAACAAGTTGTACGAAGACTGTTATCTAAACCAAGCTAAGCAAAAAGGAGGTAATTTACCGGCTTTCCACGCATCCCGATTTCAGTGGGATATGGCTTAGCTTCCATATTTAAAGGTTTGTTTCGCTGGGTGATGCCTCATTCACATTAAGGTCCTGAGGTACTCGGCAAAAAGGCGTTACAAACCGGTGCCCAAGTCGCTCAAGATATTCTTGATGAAGATCATGTTAACACAGCGCTTGCAAAACGAAGCAGGGAAGCTATTGGTGATCTAGTATCTCAGGCTGGGAGTGGTCGGACAGCTACAAAAAGAAAAGTGCAGTTTCATGGTTTACCTCCAGGGAAGAAACGTAAAACAGTTGTGTTGTAACCAGACCAAGACGACTTTGAACTTTGGTCCTAAATTTAGCTGGGCTATCTATAAAATACCGGCGCCTGCTATCCTTAGTTCATTCTATGACCATGTCTCGAGTAGTGAAGAACAATCGCGGTTTCCTTGAACTCTTAACTTGTTGCCCTGAACATCAGCGTCTGTTTCTCCTAGAGACAGCCACTCCGCAACAGATGCATGCATAAGTGCAGATTATTTATAATGTGCTTCGTGGAAATATTCCAGTCTCTGAAGAGGATAAGCGTAAAATGATTCCATTCAAGGATGCCATTCTTAATCTCGCTGAGCCAATTATTCCTTACAAGACAAAGAAGCAAACCCTTGCTCAAGAGGGTGGAGGCTTTATTCAAGATTTGTTGATACCAGTTGTAACTAGCTTGGGGCCCCTAATAATATAAAAATCGCGAACTACTCTGTAGTATGTTCAGTTGGTTCTTGTCGTTAGCGAGGGCTGGTCAATAAGACGAGAAAGGTCGATTGGGATAAAGAGGAAGAGAGTGATTATGATGACACTAACACAAGTGAAGAGAAAAGTGATGACGAAGAGCCTCGAATTAAAGATGTTTTAGAAGGACTTTCCCAAGCCGTTTCCAGACAACAGGCCTCCGATTTATTACACAGCATGGCGGCTTCCAAGGATATCTTGTTTTGGACACCTCGTGGACAGTTACTTCGAAACCAGCGAATAATACCAGTGACCAACATCTCGGAGCTGGTTGAATATGTGTTACTCCATTATAACGGCGATGTTGCCAAACTCCCGCGCCCTCAAAACATTTATAGACGGGTTGGCAGAGTTAGGAATTAATAAACGTTTGATAAAGAACAAGAAAAGTTTGGCTGACCATCACCTGACCTGGTAATGAAGAAATGGTTTCCGAAAGCAGTGATATTGAAGATGGCAGAGAGACAGAAAACTCTGATCTGGAACATATAATAATAATAATAATAATAATAATAATAATAATAATAATAATAATAATAATAATAATAATAATAATAATTTAGAACTTATATAGCGCATTTTCCATGTGTATATGATCAAATGCGCTTTACAAGCAGATGAAATTGGAATTTGGAAATGTTGGTTTTTGTGGAGAGGGGAAAACCGGAGTACCTGGAGAAAAACCTCTCGGAGCAGAGAAGAGAACCAACAACAAACTCAACCCACATATGACGTCGAGTCCGGGAATCGAACCCGGGCCACATTAGTGGAAGGCGAGTGCTCTCACCACTACGCCATCCCTGCTCCCCATGGAACATGAAGGAAATTCAGAAGTTGAATATTCTGAAGAGAGCGCAATTCCAGAGATTTTGTCTCAAGGAAAAGGCTCTTGCTACCATTGTAACGGAGAAAACATCTACCAAACTGCAGTAGTAAAATGCCCAAGATGCCACTAGCATGATGGTTATAAGATTTGTCCGATTTGCGCATACAAAATTCCTGTTGATCGTAAACACTCGACTGATGGATTTATTTGCTGCTATGATTGTCACGCTGTGCAACACATTGATTCAGAAACTTTTAAGAAGAGTCATTATCCTCCAAGCGAAGATGAAGACGAATGAATTTTCCTCCACTCGGGGTTCAAGAGGATGACTGACGTTTATTCATTTCAAATCATGATCACTTTCTGTATTGTTTTTCTATTCGCTGAGAAAAGGCAATAAAGTTTATGTTTGTCTCTCAAGAAACGTGAATTCATATTAGTCGCGTGTTTATATTGATTGTTCCAAACAACTTAAGCCGTTCATTATCGCGTAGATACGTAGTGTAAGTATCATATAGTGGTTTACCATGCTCTAATACGGTGTACCACAAAAGTACATAGGCATACACTGGCATATATGGCCATACACTGGGGTACATAGGCATGCACAAATATATATGGGTATACACGGGCGTATATGGCCATACATTGGTGTACATGGGCATACACAGGTGTACACGGGCATACACAAGCATACGTGGGCATACACAGGTCTACACGAGCATACACAAGTATACATGGACATACACGGGTTAACATGGCCATACATGGGTATACATGGCCATACACGGGTATACATGGCCATACACGGGTATACATGGCCATACACGGGTATACATGGACATACACGGGCGTACAGGGCTATACACGGGAATACATGGCCATACACTGGTCTACATGGGCATACACAGGCATACACGGGCATACGAAAGTATACATAGAAATACACTGGTGTACATGGGCATACACCGGCGTACACAGGCATACACAAGTATACATAGACATACACGGGTATACATGGCCATACACGGGCGTACACGGCTATACACGGGCATACACGGCTATACACGGGCATACATGGCCATACACTGGTGTACATGGGCATACACAGGTGTACACGGGCATACAAAAGTATACATGGACAAACACGGGTATACATGGCCATACACGGGCATACATGGCCATACACGGGCGTACACGGCTATACACGGGCATACATGGCCATACACTGGTGTATATAGGCATACACAGGTGTACACGGGCATACACAAGTATACATGGACATACACGGGTATACATGGCCATACACGGGCATACATGGCCATACACGGGCGTACACGGCTATACACGGGCATACACGGCTATACACGGGTATACATCGCCATACACTGGTGTACATGGGCATACACAGGTGTACACGGGAATACACAAGGATACATGGACATACACGGGTATACATGGCCATACACGGGCATATATGGCTATACACGGGCATACATGGCCATACACTGGTGTACATGGGCATACACAGGTGTACACGGGCATACACAAGTATACATGGACATACACGGGTATACATGGCCATACACGGGCATGCATGGCCATACACGGGCGTACACGGCTATACACGGGCATACACGGCTATACACGGGCATACACGGCTATACACGGGCATACATGGCCATACACTGGTGTATATGGGCATACACAGGTGTACACGGGCATACACAAGTATACATGGACATACACGGGTATACATGGCCATACACGGGCATACATGGCCATACACGGGCGTACACGGCTATACACGGGCATACACAGCTATACACAGGCATACATGCCCATACCCTGGTGTACATGGGCATACACAGGTGTACATGGGCATACACAAGTATACGTGGACATACACGGGTATACATGGCCATACACGGGCATACATGGCCATACACGGGCGTACACGGCTATAAACAGCCATACATGGCCATACACTGGTGTACATGGGCATACACAGGTGTACATGGGCATACACAAGTATACATGGACATACACGGGTATACATGGCCATACACGGGTATACATGGCCATACACGGGCATACATGGCCATACACGGGCGTACAGGGCTATACACGGGCATACATGGCCATACACTGGTGTACATGGGCATACACAGGCATACACGGGCATACACAAGTATACATACACATACACTGGTGTACATGGGCATACACAGGCGTACACGGGCATACACAAGTATACATAGACATACACGGGTATACATGGCCATACACAGGCATACATGGCCATACACGGGCGTACACGGCTATAAACGGGCATACATGGCTATACACGGGCATACATGGCCATATACTGGTGTACATGAGCATACACAGGTGTACACGGGCATACACAAGTATACATGGACATACACGGGTACACATGGCCATACACGGGCATACATGGCCATACACGGGCGTACACGGCTATACACGGGCATACACGGCTATACACGGGCATACACGGCTATACATGGGCATACATGGCCATACACTGGTGTACATGGGCATACACAGGTGAACACGGGCATACACAAGTATACATGGACATACACGGGTATACATGGCCATACACGGGCATACATGGCCATACACGGGCGTACACGGCTATACACGGGCATACACGGCTATACACGGGCATACACGGCTATACACGGGCATACATGGCCATACACTGGTGTACATGGGCATAAACAGGTGTACACGGGCATACACAAGTATACATGGACATACACGGGTAGACATGGCCATACACGGGCATACATGGCCATACACGGGCGTAAACGGCTATTCACGGGCATACACGGCTATACACGGGCATACATGCCCATACACTGGTGTACATGGGCATACACAGGTGTACACGGGCATACACAAGTATACATGGACATACACGGGTATACATGGCCATACACGGGCATACATGGCCATACACGGGCGTACACGGCTATACACAGGCATACATGGCCATACACTGGTGTATATGGGCATACACAGGTGTACACGGGCATACACAAGTATACATGGACATACACGGGTATACATGGCCATACACGGTATACATGGCCATACACGGGCGTACACGGCTATAAACGGGCATTCATGGCCATACACTGGTCTACATGGGCATACACAGGCATACACGGGCATACACAAGTATACATAGACATACAGTGGTGTACATGAGCATAGACAGGCGTACACAGGCGTACACAAGTATACATAGACATACACGGGTATACATGGCCATACACTGGCATACATGGCCATACACGGGCGTACACTGCTATACACGGGCATACACGGCTATACACGGGTATACATGGCCAAACACGGGTATACATGGCCATACACGGGCATACATGGCTATACACGGGCATACATGGCCATACACTGGTGTACATGGGCATACACAGGTGTACACGGGCATACACAAGTATACATGGACATACACGGGTATACATGGCCATACACGGGCATACATGGCTATACACGGGCATACATGGCCATACACTGGTGTACATGGGCATACACAGGTGTACACGGGCATACACAAGTATACATGGACATACACGCGTATACATGGCCATAAACGGGCATACATGGCCATACACAAGTATACATGAACATACACGGGTATACATGGCCATACACGGGCATACACAGCTATACACGGGTATACATGACCATACACAAGTATACATGGACATACACGGGTATACATGACCATACACTGGCGTGCATGGCCATACACGGGCATACACGGCCAAACACGGACGTACACGGCTATACACGGGCATACATGGCCATACACAAGTATACGCGGACATACACGGGTATACATGGCCATACACGGGTGTACATTGCTATACTTGGGCATACATGGCTATACACGGGCATACATGGCTATACACGGGCATACATGGCTATACACGGGCATACATGGCTATACACGGGCATACATGGCTATACACGGACATACATTGCCATACACAAGTATACATGGACATACACGGGTATACATGGCTATACACGGGCGTACACGGGTATACACGGACATATACAAGTATACATGGACATACACGGGTATGCAAGGCTTTACACGGGCGTACATGGGTATACACGGGCATACATAGCCATACACAAGTATACATGGACATACACGGGTATACATGGCCATACACGGGTGTACACGGGTATACACGGGCATATATGGCCGTACACAAGTGTACATGGACATACACGGGTATACATGGCCATACACGGGCGTACACGGGTATACACGGGCATACATAGCCATACACAAGTATACATGGACATACACGGGTATACATGGCCATACACGGGCGTACACGGGCATACATGGCCACACACAAGTGTACATGGCCATACACGGGCGTACACAAAAAGTTGTAGCTCAGTAATATTATTGCAAGTTTGGCGTTGTGAAGCACATTTCAGTCTCGAGTATGGCCCGAGGCCGCAGGCACGGTTTTTCCCAGTACGGACCAACCTAGGCCGCAAATAACATAATTGTATATCATCCTTTTCATGGGAGAGATATTTACTGAGAAAACTTCATGGTTCTTGTGGGCAGTCAAATCCTGAGGCTTCGTCTTGCTGTGCTTCTGATTATAACCGAAATGTATAGCCGAAGGAAACAAAGTAACATTTCAGAAGGCTCGTGAAATCGCGCGTACAGGGGAAGCTACTAAACTCCAATTACAGGCCATGACAAACCCCATCCAAGTTAACTCCCCAGGCAGAAGAGAATTGAGCAAAGGCAAAAACAAGCCTAAAAGTAAGCCGCATTGGGGCAAAGAGGCCACAAAGGAAAGGAGTACAAACAGGTCGACCGACCGACCCAGACCCTGATGAAAGAGTTTTCTTAGGGATTCTGACTGCAGAACAATGTCAGGACACAAATAAGTGTGCAGGTGAGATTGATAATATCCAGTCGGAAGGACATGGTAAGAAAGCCATAGTTGAAATGCAGCTAACTACCAAGCCATACCACAGGCACACCACACCAATAAAGTGTAAGACAGATACTGGTGCAGAGATGAATGCAATGTCCAAGTGGGACTATGACAAAGTGGTTACACAGCCCCTAGAAAGACAACTCATTCCACCGCAGTGCAAAATCACAGCTTATGGAGGACACCACATAAAAAGTCTTGGCTCCTGTCAGTTGTATCTACACCACAATGGTGATGTTAAGGCAGTGTCATTTGAAGTTACCGAAGTCACAGGCCCGGCAATGCTAGGATGCAAAACTTGCAGTGACTTAGAACTTGTGAAATTTGACTGCAACCTTACACTGGGATCAAATGTACAAGACAAGACAAAGCCGTCACCCGATAGTCAGCAGAGTGCAAATCTCACACCCAACTCACCAAAGAGTAACTCCTCAGTGACTACCAGGACCGCTTCGAAGGGCTAGGCAAGTTCAGAATTAAACCATACCATATAACCATTGAACCTGACGCAGAACTCGTCATTCATCCACCGCGCTCGGTATCAGTCCACTTACGAGAGCTCTACAGGCTAGAAATCTACAACATGCTAGAACTTGTTGTCATCACACCAGTTGACATACCTAGAGATTGGGTAAACAGCATAGTTCTGTCAGAGTCAACAAATGAAAAGGGAGAGATTACCAAGCTTAGAGTATTCCTAGATCCCGGGACTTAAACAAGTGGGTCAAGAGGGAACAACACTACTGCAAAACAATCGATGAAGTGGTGACTAAACTCAACGATGCCAAGTTCTTTACACTTGTTAATGCTAAGAAAGGGTATTGGCACGTCCCACTTGACGAATAAAGCTCCTACCTCACTAGCTTTTCTAACCCCTTTGGTAGATTTCGTTTCACCAGGCTGCCCTTTGGTCTATATGTCTCCCTCATGGAACGTGCGCAGCAAGAGGGCATAGTATTTAACAAAGAGAAGTTTCAATTCAAAAGCGAAGAGATTAGCCTCTTCGGACACACCTGGACAGCCCAAGGTGTAAGACCTGATGACAGCAAAGTCCCAGCTATACAAAACATGCAACCCCAGAAGATGTCAAGAGTCTTCAAAGTTTCCTAGGCTTGGTCAACTACCTCACACGGTACTCAGCCCCCCTGGCCACCATTACTGCTCCTCTCCGTGAGGTAACTAAGAAAGAGGTAACCTATATGTGGGGGCCAGAACACGATCGTGCATTTAATGCAGTTAAAGCTGAAGTGTCCACCCTCGGTGTGCTCAGATATTTCGACCCCAACGCCAGGTGCTGAGGTACCTATTGCTGATGCCTTGTCAAGAATCTCACCACAACCGACATCTGGCAACAACCAGCTACCTCAGTTTGACATACACCATGTCACCAGGTCGCTTACTGCATCGCCAGCGAGACTGCAGCAGATTCGGGAGGAGACGGTCCATGATTTTCACCATGAGCAAACTGAAAGAGATGGATTACAAAGGATGGCCATATAAGAGAGAAAAATGCCCAGAAGCACTGCACGATTTCTGGAACTATCGAGACGAGTTAACCATTGAAGATGGGTTAATACTTAAGGGTGATCGCATCGTTATCCAGCCATCCTTTCGACAGGAGATGTTAGAAATCATTCATCAAGGGTATCTGGGTCAGGAGAAATGCCTGCTCCGAGCCAGAACCTGCGTTTTCTGGCCAGGCATCACCAAAGTTGTCATCAGTCTCGTACAATAGTGTAATCCTTGCCAAAGACACCAACGCCAGCAACAGAAAGAACCAATTCTCCAGCCAGAACAACCAAGTTACCATTGGGAAAGGTTAAACTCTGATTTGTTCGACTTCAAGGGCCACCAGTACCTCCTTGTCTCAGACCAGTATAGCAAGTTTCCAGCCATCCGAAAGGTTTCAAGCACCACCTCCGCAGCCGTTATCACTCATCTTAGGAGCATATACGCAGAGTACGGCATCTCCAGTCAGTTAGTAACTGACAATGGTCCACAGTACAGTGCAAAGGAATTCGCAGATTTTACCACCTCTTATGGAATAGAGCACATCGCCAGTTCCCCACTTTATCCGCAAGCCAATGGATCTTCGGAACACATGGTACAGACAGTGGAGAACATACTCGAGAACTGTGATGAGGAAGGTGGAGACCCTTACATAGGTCTACTATCATACAGAGCAACACCCCTCTACCACCACCTGGGATCAACAGCAGAGCTGCTAACAAAGAGAAAGTTCGGAACACTGTTACTTATGTCCCACCGTGCAAACCTTACAGATGATTCAGCACAAGTTAGGGAACAGTTACAACGACAACAAGACCAGCAAGGCCACTATTTTAATCTGAAGGCACGGCCAACCCTAGAACCACTCCATCCAGGCCATCCAATAAGAATCCTCGATCACCAAACCAAGACCTGGGAACCAGGCACTGTTGTGAGAACAGCAAAAGCATCAAGGTTGGATACAGTTAGGAATAGCAAAACAGCAGGTGTACCGTTGTACAAGATCACACCTCAGGCCGGACCATGCGACACCCCATACGCAACATCCACCCCTGATGGTAGTACCTAAAGTTGTCATACCACCATCAATACCTGGGAATGGAACTGTTCAGCCAGCAGGAGACAGTATAGAACCTAGTTCCCTGCAAATACTCCAAAGCCCTCCGAGACAAACAGCAGATATACTACCCGATCTGGACGTACAGTGAATCCGCCAGATAAGCTGAACATTTAGACATTAAAGAACTTGAGGAACTCTATGTATAGAATGTTCGATTGAGGCCTAAAACTGCTGTTTAAAAGTAAAAACTAAAATCCAAGCTTTCGCCGATCAACGGCATCATCAGGGATGAGAAAATATTCCGCGCGTGCTATATATATGCAAAGAAGGTGTAGGGTGAAATGTGTAAAAGATGTGACGTATGTATGCAAGCTATAGAAATAAACTGTGAGTAGAATAAAAGCTCTAATGATGGAGTGTCTCCAACCAAAGGATCTCTAAAAGCGCTAGGGATAAAATAGAATATTAAAACATTAAAATAGAAGGTCTGCGAATTCAGTACATTCTTCTCGGAACTGAGTGTGGGCTTGTACTTTCTAATGTAAAATGCTTCATAGAGGCGTAAATTAGCGGGGTCGTTTTCGCTCATGATTATCTTGACCTCAATGCCTTTGTAGTCTTCGTTCTGGCAGGAATGGATGTGTTTTTTTAACAGAGGAGTTTGCGTTATTGATATGTTCTCTCACGCGATCATGGATGAAGCGTGTGGTGCTACCAATGTATTGTTGACCGCAGCTGTTACACGTGAGCTGGTATACAGCATTTCTTCGTAGACATAATCCGGTGTTAGAGATAGGGCATTTGTCTCTTGTGCACTTGCGCTCCGTGGGGGTGTGGGATAGGGCTTGTCTGAGAGTGTGGGATTTGTGGGCAATGCGTACTGGAATGTTTTCTTTTCTGAAAATGTTAGTGATCCTGTGATTGAGTCGTTCAGAAATGTAGGGGATCTTAAGATATGACCATTCTGTGCTGCTAGGTTGGGGGTCTCGTTGAGGATTTTGTGGGCGTTTTGTCTGCTCTATTCTGTCCTCTGGATAACCGTTGAGGCGAAGGATGTCATCGAATGTGTTTAGGTGTTGTTTGGCAGATGTATTTGAGGAGCATCTGTCCTTGATGCGTTTTCGCTCGTTGCGAATGAAGTTGAGTTTGGATTTGATTGGCATAGCTGACTGATGGTGGACGAATAGTGGTTTCTTGGCTGGTTTCTTGTAGAATTCAAAAGAGCTGATGCCATCTTTGGATATGGTGACTTTGAAATCGAGTAAAGACAATGACAAGCCATTCGACGTTGTTTTTGGTTTTTCAATTTCGAATTTCAAATTAGGGTGTACATTGTTTATTACGTCGTGGAAGTGGTCAGCTGTTTCTTCATTAGTTGTTTGGAGATAGATATCGTCAACATATCTCTTGTAAGGGCTTATCATTAGGTGCGAGGAGAGGGCGATGGTTTCGAGTTTGTCCACCGCCACCAAACAACGACTCTTTTTCCTCCGTCAATGTTCCAGACTCAACATCTTCCCAAAGACAATCGCAAATCTCAAACTACCATATGATTATGGGATCATATCCATCACTGAGAAATCTAAACTGAGAACCAAACGCTTCGTTCTGAACGAAAACAAGAAAGCACTTCGGAAAGTTATCGCCATCAAACAACACGAACAACAACAACTCAACGAAAGGATAACATCGCAGTTCTCACCTGAAGCAGCATCCCAGATCCGCTCCCAGAGATATCTGGCATACAACACCGCCAGCAACCTACACTGCAAAAAGTTCCTAAAACTACTGGATAACATCAGAAACAATAGTACCAGTTACTACAACTCAGATGATAATTCACCCAACCCAATAAATACAGCTTCTAACCGCGACGACAACGGTGACACAAGCAACACCCAGTCCCCAAGACACCAAATGAAGCCAGCTCTATATCAGCTTCCAACCGTGACAACAACGGTGAGACAAGCAACACCCAGACAACAAATGAAGTGGAACTAGTCACTGACCTCACACATAACCTTAACACCCAAGAAATCAACCTCCTATCCAAAGCCCCAAGTTCAGCCTCTCCCATGGAGTAAATGAACACACAATCACGAGCATCAATATTGCGTTCTACCGACTAGCAAACCAAATACGATGGAAACATTATCGCGAGTGAAACCCTCAAAAGTCAGATTTTCTCACCTATCCACAGACCCGACACATCTACAGACCCCAGTCTGAAGACGAACTGGAAAACAAGCTGCAGAGGATTCACCATAAACTCCAAGTCGTTCTCAATGCGCTACAACCCCAACCGAAGTGGTCGAATATTGACGAAACAGACAAGAAAACTATAAAAGAACTCAAAGAGAAGAACTACGTATGCCTCCCCAGTGATAAAGGCACCGAATTCTGCGTGATACAACAAGACACATACACACGGGTCGCCCTTGATCACCTTAGTGACGCCAACACCTACCAAAACGTGCCCCGCATGACAGCCAAGACAGTTGAAAATAAAGTTAACGCAGCCTGGAAGAAGATCTGCCTACAAAATGAATTTCCCCCCTTTGTCCAAAGGAGCTTCCTCGCGTCAAACACGGATCTGCCAGGTTTTACCATCTCATCAAGACACACAAAGCAAGCCCTGACATCAAAATACGACCCATCGTATCCAATACCAATGGACCCACCCAACGCATCTCATGGCTCCTCGCCAACGCCCGAAAAAATGTCCCAGCCCACTTAGAAAACAGTCTCATTAGATGTATTCAGGCTGGCGATCTTACAACAAACAAAGCGTTACCTTATCCATTTAGCCTTGATGTTGTATCTTTATACACCACAATTCCTATACAAGAAGCCATCACTAATGCCACGGATAGAATCCTAAACCCAGTAATCCACCTCTCCAGACAAGACGTCTCGGACCTCCTCCAAGTCACGCTTAACAACATGCATTTTTCCTTCAGAGATCAAGTTTTTCGCCAAAGAGAGGGCCTACCAATGGGTTCCAGCATTTCAGGTATACTGGCCATCCTATTTATGGACAAACTCGAAACCATCGCCCTCTCCTCGCACCTAATGATAAGCCCTTACAAGAGATATGTTGACGATATCTATCAAAGTCACCATATCCAAAGATGGCATCAGCTCTTTTGAATTCTACAAGAAACCAGCCAAGAAACCACTATTCGTCCACCATCAGTCAGCTATGCCAATCAAATCCAAACTCAACTTCATTCGCAACGAGCGAAAACGCATCAAGGACAGATGCTCCTCAAATACATCTGCCAAACAACACCTAAACACATTCGATGACATCCTTCCCTCAACGGTTATCCAGAGGACAGAATAGAGCAGACAAAACGCCCACAAAATCCTCAACGAGACCCCCAACCTAGCAGCACAGAATGGTCATATCTTAAGATCCCCTACATTTCTGAACGACTCAATCACAGGATCACTAACATTTTCAGAAAAGAAAACATTCCAGTACGCATTGCCCACAAATCCCACACTCTCAGACAAGCCCTATCCCAACCCCCACGGAGCGCAAGTGCACAAGAGACAAATGCCCTATCTCTAACACCGGATTATGTCTACGAAGAAATGCTGTATACCAGCTCACGTGTAACAGCTGCGGTCAACAATACATTGGAGCACCACACGCCTCATCCATGATCGCGTGAGAGAACATATCAATAACGCAAACTCCTCTGTTAAAAAACACATCCATTCCTGCCAGAACGAAGACTACAAAGGCATTGAGGTCAAGATAATCATGAGCGAAAACGACCCCGCTAATTTACGCCTCTATGAAGCATTTTACATTAGAAAGTACAAGCCCACACTCAATTCCCGAGAAGAATGTACTGAATTCGCAGACCTTCTATTTTAATTTTTTAATATTCTAATTTTATCCCTAGCGCTTTTAGAGATCCTTTGGTTGGAGACACTCCATCATTAGAGCTTTTATTCTACTCACAGTTTATTTCTATAGCTTGCATACATACGTCACATCTTTTACACATTTCACCCTACACCTTCTTTGCATATATATAGCACGCGCGGAATATTTTCTCATCCCTGATGATGCCGTTGATCGGCGAAAGCTTGGATTTTAGTTTTTACTTTTAAACAGCAGTTTTAGGCCTCAATCGAACATTCTATACATAGATTTTAATCATGCTGCTGAAGGACAACATGAACAGAACTTGAGGAACGTTCATTTGTTAGTTGCAGAGAACCGTTAATTGAATAACCACTTGAAACAAGTTGCAGTTTTGATACACACTTTAAAGACATTGATTAAGCATCAGCATGAACTTTTAGAAAGCTAAAAAAATGGTGTTTGCCGTTCTTCCTTTTTATTGAAAGCGGAATGTCACAGTATCACGTGTTTACCACGTCACGTGCTCATTGTTATGTAACTAGGGCTGAATATCTGTAGCCGCTATATTGGAACACGTTTAATAAATCACAAAGCAAGACACATAACGCCTTGGGTTTCTTTTGGTTCAATTTTAACCCTGAGAGTATGCTAGAGGAATTTATCACCGAGACGCCTGCAGTTAATGATTCAATGTCGTTGACTATTAGAGTGGTATCATGTGCGAATTGAGATATAATTGTTTCACTGTCGTCAGGGAGTGTGATTACGCCATTTTGCTAATGATTAGTTCCTGGTGAATTGTGGGTAGATCCAGTCCTTTGTAGGGGCAAACGGCCATTCTAGAACGTAACTTGAAATTGTATTTTTCAAAATTTATGATTGGCTCCTTTCGATCCCGTCTGATGGAATAAATTTTAAAACTGGCTATCTTTACAAATCATACACTTAGTTGTAGTCCACTGTCGGCGATCAAAATGGGGTTGACAGACCGACGCGACTCCTGCTGTGTGGTCATTGTGTTGTTCACGGCCTTTACTGAAGAGGTATATCTTTATGCGATTTACCTTTTCTGTAAGAAATCAAGGGAGGTTCCTTGAATATCTTTCTGAGTAATGGTTGGTCTTGTATTAAAAGCCATTGTGTCCAAACATGTTAACGATGTCTGAAATTGCGTCACGGAGGGTGGAAGTTTCTTATGCGTTCTCTGTTTCTGTGTTAGAGCTGTTTTTCTGTCTGTCCGCGTAGTTAACTTCTGAGAGTATCTGTTCGACCATTTTCTCAGGGTAACTTCTAGACATAAGTCGAGTTTTAGTAGCTCTTGAAGAAAGAAAAGATTCAAAAAAGGCTCATTAATCTTACAGTACTAAACACTTACAAAGACAGAACAGACAAATTCTGTCTTACTGAACTGGCAAATGCTTTTTTGGTCGTTGCGACAATCAAAAAAGGAATTTCCGGTACATTCAGAGAATCCGATTTTGTGACAGTAAACGAATAAATGAACCAAAGTTATGATTACTCTACCTTCTGTTACAGATTTCGTTAACTGTGTTTACAAAGTTTATTTTGTCACTAACCCTTTCTCTAAATGCATGAATCGAGTTGAAAAGTGTAGAAAAGGATATCACCTGATTTTTTTGAGTTAATAAAATATGTTAACTTCTGGACAAATCTTATGAATTAAACGGAATGATATGCATTTTAAATATTTTTAGAGTTAGTAACCTCCCCTCACTTCAAATTGGAGGAGCTTCTACCCCGTTCGTGACGCAATTTCACGAATCGTTACCATGTTTGTAAAACATACTAATGGACAAATGGCATCTAATATAAGAGCAACCAGTACTCAAAGAGATATTCAAGGAACCTCCCTTGATTTACACACCAGGAGTCGCGTTGGTCTGTCAACCCCATTTTACTTCACAAGCAGAAGACTTCAACTAAGTGTATGAATTGTGCGACAGTGTCCACCACCTTTAGCCAAGCACTATTCTCCCGTGAAAGTACTTTTTTATATATGTCCTTTACTTTGATTAAAAACAAAACACAAACAGCGGAGATAAACATGGTAAACCAATGCATTTTATATAGACTTGACGTTTCGTATGCTGGGCAACATACATTTTCAAAAGTGACCGATACAATTTTGAAAACTGTTTATATACTTTTAATGCATTGTTTGTGTTTATCTTTAATCAAGCTACGATGGCCTAACAACAAGAGTTTATATGATACAGTCTTTTACTTCATTTAGGGGGCTGGATCAACTTCCTAAGGCGATATTTCATTGACTTTTATATTGTAAGTTAACACGTCAGTGAAAATTTTCTTCGAAGCTATCTTGTAGAGTTCTGGAAAGAATCACTATTCGATTTCTTTATTAATTGCTTATATCTGTCAGTACTGTTTCCTCATTCCCAACAATAAGTTGTGATTTGAGATAAAACGTCTTTCTCACGCTAATGAGTTACTGATTTTCTCAGGATTAAAGAAAATAATTAGAGTTGGACTCTCGTCGTTTTTGATCCAGTGCATTTTAGATCTCAAAATGGCTTCTCTACCTTAACGTTCCTGTAATTCTTTAGCCGTTTCGTAAGAATTCAGTTAGATACTTACAAGAATAAGTGTTTCGGAAATGGACGCCAGTGTATGGACGCCAGTGTATGGACGCCATGGACGCCAGTGTATGGCCATGTATGCCCGTGTATAGCCATGTATGTCCATGTATGGCCATGTATACTTCTTTATGGCCATGTATGCCCGTGTATACCCGTGTACGCCCGTGTATGGCCATGTATGCCCATGTATGTCCAAGTATACTTGTGTATGCCCGTGTACGCCCATGTATGGCCATGTATACTTGTGTATGCCAGTGTATACCTGTGTATGCCCATGGACGCCAGTGTATGGCAATGTATGCCCATGTATAGCCATTTATGTCCGTGTAAACCCATGTACGCCCGTGTACGTCCATGTATACTTGTGTATGGCCATGTATGCCCGTGTATAGCCATGTATGTCCGTGTATACCTGTGTACGCCCGTGTATACCCGTGTATGTTCATGTATACTTGTGTATGGCCATGTGTGTTCGTTTATAACGTGTACGCCCGTGTATGGCCATGTATACCCATGTATGTCCATGTATACTTGTGTATGCCCGTGTACGCCCATGTATGGCCATGTATACTTGTGTATACCTGTGTATACCTGTGTATGCCCATGTACGCCAGTGTATGGCCATGTATGCCCGTGTATAGCCGTGTACGCCCGTGTATGGCCATGTATGCCCGTGTATGTCCAAGTATACTTGTGTATGCCCGTGTACGCCCATGTATGGCCATGTATACTTGTGTATACCTGTGTATACCTGTGTATGCCCATGTACGCCAGTGTATGGCCATGTATGCCCGTGTATAGCCGTGTACGCCCATGTATGACCATGTATGCCCATGTATGTCCAAGTATACTTGTGTATGCCCGTGTACGCCCATGTATGGCCATGTATATTTGTGTATACCTGCGTATACCTGTGTATGCCCATGTACGCCAGTGTATGGCCATGTATGCCCGTGTATAGCCGTGTAAGTACGTGTACAGCCATGTACCCCCGTGTACGTCCATGTATACTTGTGTATGGCCATGTATGCCGTGTATAGCCATGTATGTCCATGTATACCTGTGTACGCCCGTGTATACCCGTGTATGTTCATGTATACTTGTGTATGGCCATGTATGCCCGTGTATAGCCGTGTACGCCCGTGTATGGCCATGTATACCCATGTATGTCCATGTATACTTGTGTCTACCCGTGTACGCCCATGTATGGCCATGTATACTTGTGTATACCTGTGTATGCCCATCTACGCCAGTGTATGGCCATGTATGCCCGTGTATAGCCGTGTACGCCCGTGTATGGCCATGTATGCCCATGTATGTCCAAGTATACTTGTGTATGCCCGTGTACGCCCATGTATGGCCATGTATACCTGTGTATACCTGTGTATACCTGTGTATGCCCATGTACGCCAGTGTATGGCCATGTATGCCCGTGTATAGCCGTGTATGCTCGTGTATACCCATGTACGCCTGTGTACATCCATGTATACTTGTGTACGTCCATGTATACTTGTGTATGGCCATGTATGCCCGTGTATAGCCATGTATGTCCGTGTATACCTGTGTACGCCCGTGTATACCCGTGTTTGTTCATGTATACTTGTGTATGGCCATGTATGCCCGTTTATAACCGTGTACGCCCGTGTATGGCCATGTATACCCATGTATGTCCATGTATACTTGTGTATGCCCGTGTACGCCCATGTATGGCCATGTATACTTGTGTATACCTGTGTATACCTGTGTATGCCCATGTACGCCAGTGTATGGCCATGTATGCCCGTGTATACCCGTGTACGCCCGTGTATGGCCATGTATACCCATGTATGTCCATGTATACTTGTGTATGCCCGTGTACACCCATGTATGGCCATGTATACTTGTGTATACCTGTGTATACCTGTGTATGCCATGTACGCCAGTGTATGGCCATGTATGCCCGTGTATAGCCGTGTACGCCCGTGTATGGCCATGTATGCCCATGTATGTCTAAGTATACTTGTGTACGCCCATGTATGGCCATGTATACTTGTGTATACCTGTGTATGCCCATGTACGCCAGTGTATGGCCATGTATGCCCGTGTATAGCCGTGTACGCCCGTGTATGGCCATGTATACCCATGTATGTCCATGTATACTTGTGTATGCCCGTGTACGCCCATGTATGGCCATGTATACTTGTGTATACCTGTGTATACCTGTGTATGCCCATGTACGCCAGTGTATGGCCATGTATGCCCGTGTATAGCCGTGTACGCCCGTGTATGGCCATGTATACCCATGTATGTCTATGTATACTTGTGTATGCCGTGTACGCCCATGTATGGCCATGTATACTTGTGTATACCTGTGTATGCCCATGTACGCCAGTGTATGGCCATGTATGCCCGTGTATAGCCGTGTACGCCCGTGTATGGCCATGTATGCCCATGTACGTTCAAGTATACTTGTGTATGCCCGTGTACGCCCATGTATGGCCATGTATACTTGTGTATACCTGTGTATACCTGTGTATGCCCATGTATGCCAGTGTATAGCCATGTATGCCCGTGTATGGCCGTGTACGTCCGTGTAGGGCCATGTATGCCCGTGTATGTGCAAGTATACTTGTGTATGCCCGTTACGCTCATGTATTGCTAGGTATGCCCGTGTATTGCCGTGTATGGTCATGTATACCTATGTATGTCCATGTATGCTACTAATACTTGCCACACCATATGTCACCACGGTAAACCACTATATGATAGTTACACTACGTACTTACCCATTATCGTTGTTGAATGATAGAAGGTTGTCCCAAGGGCATTTTTACTGTAAAGTTTGTATGCAAATATGGGGCAGTTTGGATCACTAGTTTTGAATAATTAGTGACTAACGGAGCGGAAAAGTTAAAGTTAGCTAAGTCGAATTTATTTTTATAGGCGAAACTGTTAACACTTTCGGAAAATCGAACGATAATCTCGAAGATAATTTCCTAGCGAAGTGATTGCAAGAAAGATAGCGCTTTCGAAATCTGCCCTCTTTTATTTTGAAAATATCATAGAGTTCTCAATAAACCAATCAGGGTTAAAAGAGAATGGGCAAGTCTGGGCGAGCCTATTGTTTCCATTGTAGTAGAGAGACGCTCATTAGTAAATCTAGACCGAATTAGTATGGAGGTTATAACAATGGGTGACGTCATAGACTAATCCACCTAATCCAAAAAGGGGATAATTCTGCTGAACATATACTACTAGTTTTCAGATATGATTTAAAAGTACTGACACTGGAGCTACGCCTAATAAAGCTACGAAGGCAATTCCGCACATACAGAAAATGCTCGGTCTCCATAACTTTTCAGATTTGATGTGGGAACTTGATGCGGAAATTTAGATGAAGACCTTAATAACCCATTATGGACCCTCCATGGACCAAGAAGGTAATTCATGTTTCGTTTTGCTTGTAAAGGTAATTCTAACGGAATGTTGTATTTTTTCTTAATCCGGAATTTCCTGACCGACTAACCTTTCCAGTTTTGCAGCGCGCGCGCTGTGTTTTGGCCAAGCAAAACACAGTTCTCCAACTCGTCGTTAACTTAGTGGGTTTTAATTAATATCAGGATACATTACAGGTCTTACAGCTAGAGGAAACGTTCTACCAGTTTACATTTCACATTCAAGAGCCAGTGCAAGTGTAGGTGATGGTACGGTTAAAAGCTTCTGTGCCGAGACTCAGGAAAAACAACAAATGGCAGAGTTAGCGATATCAAGATGCTGCTTTTAGCGATCGTGTCCTTTCCATGTGCTTTTTTGAAGACACATGATTTGCTTACGCCTACCAAAACAAATATAATTTTAAACGCAACTATCTTAGGCACATCGGCCTAAACACGCGGTACATTTGAGAGGCACTAACGTCATCGTTTTCAATTAGATTTCTGGGAAAGTAAAAACGAATGAATAATTTTGTTCCCATTTTGCTTCAAGGAGGAAATGTTCAATAATGGCTTGCTTAGGCCCACGTTACGAGAGCAACAAATTCACTTGCTATATTCAGCATGGTGAACAAATTATTCCTCTCTGCTGTGTGAACCAGAAAAAAAAACTATTTGAGTAATTACAGTCGCGAATAAGCCGCTATCCAGCAAATAAAAAATATATTTCATAACCATTTCATTTATATTTTTACAGTGAGCAGTGTTTTAAAGACTGGTTAAACGTATGATAGTCAGAAGAAATTTTTTCCTTCTTCCTAAACGCATTTCTCAATCAGTGGATACCATTATATTCTAAGGCTTGTCAAGCCGGAATCCAATCATTGTTGTCTTTATCCCATGGTAACAGCTGACTCTTACTCTTTTTCAATGCATTGAACCTTCTTTTCTTGCGCTGCCATGGCAGAATCCCATGTCATTTAATTTGATGAGATCAGGGTGATTTTCGTGATAAATTCAAGATGGATAGGGGATCCAACATTACAGCTTTACAAACAGATGACCCATACAACATTATACTATCGATATGCGGACATTTTACCTTGGATAACTGGATACAAGTACTAAAGAGAAACGGGGTGAGAAGTATTGCAGCAAGGCCAAAGATAAGGGGTGGGCTCCAATTACCCCACCCCCATTTATCCCTGTGGTGGAGTGTGTTTCCCCTACTACATTACAGCACAATGACCCATACTACAAAATATCAACAATTTTGAAGCCATGCAACCATTTTTATTTCTAACTCTAATACACGTTGATTAAGAATTTATTAGGTTGTGTTCTGGATATGCTGACTCACCAGCGAGACGTTCGTTTTACTGAGGTTCGAACGATTCTGGTTCTCTGTGGCCCCACAAAGAGATCACCGTCATCTCAACACTTCACTGATAGATTATTGAACGTGGCCTTACTTACTGTTTAATTATATTAACTTTGAAACCTTTACGTAAACTTATAGTCGCTTAACGGTGTTTTCTTCTTGCTTTTGATGCACGGACTCCCACAGGCAATAAAAAATTGATTCAAGTACAAAGACTCTACAAAGGAGTCTGAAAACTCGGCCACTACGTTGGGAAACTCGGCTGTACTTCAAACAGTTCTTTGAATCATATTAGTAATAACACTATTAATATCGACATTCTTGGTACTTTGTTACTTACTTGGCGGTACAACTGGGTAAGAGTATACTGTCTATTTCTATTACTGATCTCAAACATTCTTGCAATTTTCAATTAAAATCTACAAGGCACAAAGCGGTGTGGACTCTTCATCTCATACTTATTACTGTATGTTGATGCATTAACGTTTTCCTTTACTCGGTGCTATACAAAAGGGAGTATGTTAACTGTTGCAAACGTCACATTGAACAGAAAAAAATCAATGGCAATATTGAACAATGGTTAAAGGAACATTTTACATCACATGTCCTGGGTATCTGACACCACCAGCAAAAAGAAAACCTAGGGTCATTGTCAAGGTTGAGGTTAGTTTTAGACTTAGGGTTAGGTTAACGGCTAGGGTTTCGATTGTAGTTTGGACATCAACAAGTCACGTGACAGGCATTCTCACCGCATTGCAACACTCTAGGGGAGCTAGCCACACGGTGCTGTGTCTGTTGAATCAAAAGTAGCTTGCCATAAAAGGATAATTTTAAAACTGACCACCCTCCTTTCTTGCATTTTGCGCTTAGGTTTGACCTGGAGCTCTTGAAGGCTTGTACGAACTACCCTCCAACTCTAAATCCTTATCCTTTGCTTCGATTAACAGCAAACGTTCTAGTGTCACTGGTACTAAAACCTATCATTAGTTTCCAGCGTTTGCGATTTGAAAATGTCAAATGACTGGCAAACGCACTGTTGCTATGCACAGAAACTATTCTGATCTATGCTGGGATGCAGATTAAAGTGGTTTTAGTCCCACAAAATTAACCACATTTTGACGTCCTTCCAGCTGAGCATCAAAAGTCGCTAGAACTTCATTGCCGTTTCTTCTTCCCTCCCTCCAGGCACGACGCTATTGTTTTTCGAGGGGTGATTCCTTAAAGGAAATTCCATTCCTTTAGAAAGGAACTTGGTCAGATGGAGCGTTTCTTAATTGAGTTTAGTGCAGCCGGTGCCAAGGACGATGATTGCACTCCTGCAAGCCGTGAATTAATTAGTCGAGAAAGCGATGCGGGTTCATTTATTTTTTCAACCAATCACAGAGCTAAGTAATACAAAACCAATTAAAGCAAAAAAAAGGTACGTTTGACCATGAAATAAAAAATCCTCAATCTCGGGAAGTTTTAACAAAACAAGAAAAATTTCTGAAATGATCACACAAACCTAACTGAATGGAATTTAATTCAAAAGTAGTTGTATCCTCTTTTTATGTTCTTTGTTCAACAAACCTCAGTAAAGACAAAGCAGTCCTTCCTGCTAGCCGAAATGAAAACTCTTAAATTCATATAATTCGCTTATACTAAAAATGCATGTAACTAAACAACTGCATGCTCTAATCACTTTCCATTACAATGATAAATTTGTGATCTATATAAAGTATGCTAGATATTCACGGGAAGCTAGAAAATCAGGCGCCATTTTGTATTGTAATAATTACTAGTTTTAACTTTTAGTGTTCCATCAAGAATGCTACAATTCGATTGGTTACGCTTCTCACTATACCTATTATGCAGCAAGTGCGATTTTCACTCAGAGAAGGCGTGGAATATGGGTGGTAATAATATTTTTTGGGTCTGTTTAGTTCGGAAACTAGATGTCACAAACCACACTTGCATCCTCGGAATGACTGCAGTTTTCATCTCCCCAACCACGGTGAGTGCACTCAGATATTGAAGCCTCTCCTCCCTGGCAATCGACGTCGTCTAGCCAGGTAGGACCTGTTCCCTCACCGTAGGTTGCACTACGAGGAGCGGAGTATGCACTGGAGAAACCAAGCTGACGACACACCACTTTGGCATCATCGATGTCCCAGAAGTCATCACACACTGTGCCCCATTGCCCACTGTGATAAACTTCAACACGGCCATAGTTAGCTCCACCATCTACCAAGCGGACTGTGGACGAAGAATCATAAGAGCATTCCACACCGGCATCTTCACTGTGACCACAATTATGAGTTCCCCATCCCCTGTGTCCGCAGTCGTCTAAGCGCGACCCGAAAGAAAAAGAACAGTTCACATTATCCAGCCAAATTGGACCTGATCCCTGACCATAATGAGCACTATGAAAGTATCGAGAAACTCTTGGGAAGCCAAGCTGCGTGCACACCACTTTGGCATCTGTCGTATGCCAGTCATCATCGCAAATTGTGCCCCACTGGTTATTGTAGTAAATTCCCACTCTGCCACTTGATAGCGTGCCACCTTCAAGACGGATTGATCCAGCAGAGATTGCTATAAACCGGGTTGGTAAAACAGAAAAAATAGGCTAGTCACGCTCTGACAACGTCATGAGATAATAATAATAACAATAATAATAATAATAATAATAATAATAATGATGATAAATAAAAATTGCCCAAATTCCATAAAATGTTCAAATAACAATATTCGGATAATAAAAAAGCCTACCAATTGCCCATATATGTACTGAAAATAATAAGATAAAATAAATTATAAAAATGCTATAACATGCTTTAAGTGCTATACTAAAATGATTAAAACCTGCAAAACACCAACCTACGATAAAAATGCTAAACGAAAAAAGTGTGTTTTTAGTTTTGTTTTAGAAACATTAACAGACTTGGCGCTACTGACGTCAAGTGGTAGCGCAATCCAGAGCTTCGGAGCCGCGCAAATAAAGGACCTAGTCACCAAGTGTTGCTCAAGATAAAACTAGGATAACTAATTTGTCATTAGAATTCCTAAAAATGTATCGCGATAGCGCGGCTTAAAGAAAGCAAAGAAGATAAATAAAACGCCGGAGCTAAACAATGAATAATCTTAAAAGTGATTAAAATGATTTTGAACTCAATTCGAGATCTGATTGGTAACCAGAAAGCTGCGTTATGTGGCTAAATTTATGTTCTTTAAAAGTCACTCTATGACAAGCATTCTGTACACCTAGTTTGTTCAATGAATAGTAAGGCTGGCCGTATAATAAGCTATTGCAATAGTCAAATCTACTTGTTACGAAGACTTTAATGAGAGTCTCGGTTGTCTTTTGGGATAAATATTTTTCTGATACTTCGTATATTGTACAGATAGAAGAATGAAGAGCCACAGATATTTGTAATATGCGTAGTCATTGACACCCAAGTAATATCCACCTTTTCCAGCAGTTGTGGTGTACCAATAATGAGGTAACGCCATAAGATAGCTTCTCAAGAATGGCTGCCTGTAAGGATTGAGAATCCGCCGTCAGCGACCGATTTGGCGAGTCGCTCATATTTTGTTGGAAGATAACCTTATTTGAACTATTTTCAAAAATGATATTTAAAAGTTTTATCAATTTCTTCAATTTTGAGAAATTCACGAAAGTTTCAAAGTGCGGTCAAAGTGCGGTTTTTCTCTTGATCAAACGTCCAAAATATCATGCACGCACGCAATCTCGTACCCAGAGTCCTCAGGCTCCTTGGCCAGCGGTTAGTCGCCAGGAGAGACTCTGGGGTAATGGAAGAAAAATCAAATTTTTTGATTGGCTAGCCCGTAACGGCTTCCGTTGTTTTACCCCATATTTCTGGGAAAATGGTGGTTCATTATCCCAGAGTCTCTCCGGGCGTCCACCCGCTGACCAAACAGCCCGAGGACTCTGGGTACGAGATTGGCGCGCACGAAGCACCGTTGAGGCCTCAAAATATCTTCAAAAGACCGGAAATCAAACTTAAGACACTTTTTACTTTTAATCATTTGCAAATCTGTAAGGTTTGCGATTTTTAACAGGCTATCTATATTATTCTTAAGAGCGCTTCATATAACTGCTAATCAGCCCGGGATGGTTATAAAATTATTTATTTGATAACCCAGACCAAAACAAGCACATAGCCAATCGCTGCTCAGATTCCAGTTCACGTGATATGTTGCCACAAGACTTTTAAATTCAATATGGCGTCGAAATGCCAAAGCAGACTGAGTTTACTGGAATTTGTAATTGTACATTACATTGTTAAGTAGAAATGAAAAGATTCCGACTTTTATTAATTTGGAATACAGAATTATTTTCCAGTGGTTTCTTTCGTCAGAACTTTCTGTTTTTTCATTTACGCTGGGTGCCGGTTCTTCGTAAGTTCCAGTAAATGTGATATACAATGAAGACTAGGCAGGGGACGTTTTATAGCAAAGCGTTTTTATTTAACCATTTTTTTTAATCATTCTCAATCTCAATCATTTTTAGTCCCTCTCAGAGTGTGTTTTGCTTTCTTGGCGGACTGAGAAGCTCTCAGGTTTTCAGCCCTTGTCTCGGCTACCACTGGTCCAACAATCTGTGTAAAAGAAATATTGACAAAGTGTAGCTATTGTAATACTGCTAATTTACCTGTAAACCGTCCGCGTAGTAAATGGTTCTGGCCCCTGAGGGTAAACGAGGCTGAAATTGTAGCGCATTTGCAGCGCCAAACCGCGTGATTTAGTTTGGCTTTGAACAAAATTGAAGCAACATGTAGACGTTGGAAAATCTAGACTATAGTGCCTAGCGCTCCTGTCTCTACCACTTCTGGTATAATTAGTGAGAGCCTTCTCTGCACTTTAAAAATACACTCTTCACTGTACAGGGAATAAAGGCTCCACCGCCATGCCTGAGTTTTTTTCCACTTTTGATGTACAGGTACCGGTATCCTCTTTGTTGTTGATGGAAATTATTTTACTGGGTATTATATTTTTCCTTACTTAATCACAGGCAGCCCAGACATACTGTATGTGTAGTTATAGCTTTAATATTCTGCATAGGAGTCAAAATATCGATGTAAAAGTTCAAAAGTAAACATTGTTTTAATTTAATGTCACTATGTGTTTGTTTGTGTTGCTCAATAACTGGTCTATATCTAAATCCGAAGGAAAATAAGGTATAATTATATATATTATTATCGGGGCCATTTTCTTAGAGCTATATTCAGGTTTCAAACGGTGTCTAAAAATTCGAAATATTGTAAATAAAAGCTCACTTACCTTCAGCTGAATGCTTCCTTGAGTGTCCTGGCCGGTTTAAATGGCAATTTTTCACTTTTTGCTACCAGAGGGGTCTCTCATAAAGAAGAATTGAAGGCAGGCTAGACCTAAAACCGACCATCTCCAGGCGAAGCTCGATAAATTCTCTTAAGTCTCGTCTACACGAGCAATTTTTATGTGACAAATTTTATGTGACAATTTTTATTTGTTCGTGTAGACGAGGAAAACTGGCCAATTTTTATGAGAAGCTGTTTTTGTTAATCCAGCTCCAACATTTTTCATGAAACTTGTTAAAACTGGTTAAAATGACAAATAAACTGTACTCACCGAAAAAAAATTGGAAATCGTCGTAGCGTCAGTCTCTCGCAGCTCGTTTACTAAATTATGGGCCAAATCCTGGGCTTCTCGCCGCTGTTCATTTTTCTAGGGTTTTGCCAACCACCTATGCCTCTTTTTCTTCATTCTTTGTTGTTTCTATAATTCTAGAAACGCGATAATGACCGCAGCGTCAACTTTTTGCCTGTTCGTTGAAAAATATTTGCTGTGCCGTCTACACGATCAAATTTATTTGTCACATAAAAATTGCTCGTGTAGACGAGGCTTAATAATCGACCGATTCGCTCCAAATTGCGATCAGCTGAACGACGTGTAATATGGCTTGATACTTGGCTTTCAAAACCGCAAGTGTACGAGACTCGCTCGTTTTTCAGCATATACATGAACTTTTCCCTTCGCCAGGCACTGCATTATCGACGGTTTAGATCGCGATTTGAATATCCAAGCTTAGCGACCGCGTCCGTTCGACAAAATGGCACTTGCCGGGGTTCTATTCTCGGAAGACAACATAGCCTGCGCGCAAGCTCTCCCGAGGGGTAGGGGGTGGGGAGGAAAGGAGAGAAGGAAAGTTTGCACTCGTGTCTCACAAATATTAATTTTTGCATCCAAAAATTGGACGCAAAATACTGATTGGCCGATTTGACTTGGTGGTGACGTAGTCTATCATCGAGCGTGGCCTTGAGATACAAAAACAAAAATGTCGGACGACGGTATTGATTCTGTTCTAAAAGTCTGCGATAATTTTTCCTGAAGTTTCTGTTACGTTGAAGACCCCGAACAACGTCAGGCGATCGAAGCTTTCTTCAGGGTAGAGATGTCCTCGCTGTATTACCGACAGGTTACGACAAAAGTTTGATATTTCAGCTATTTACTGCCGCCGCTGCTCAAAGTGAAACATCAGCAAACAGTTTTTCACGTTTGTCCTTTGCAACGCATCATCGATGACCAAACCGTAGAAGTTAGAAGGATGGGAAAATCTGCCGCTTCTGTGTCGGACATAACAAACAATGAACTGAGATCAGCCAAGTTCCAGCTCTAAAATTTACTCCAGCGGAGAAAGTGATGACAATCGCTTTCTTCATATCTTGAAAGCTTGCGAAAATTTCTCGAAACATCTGAACCCTGCTTTGGATTTGAAACCAGAACAGTGTCTGGCAGTCGATAACTTACTTCAAAGCAAAAATGTTCTAGCTGTTTGGCTACAGGGTTTGGCGAAAGTAAGCTTATTATATATAAAGTTTTTGCTGCCACTGCGCGCTGCGATCGAAAGAAGTCGTCGTCAGACATTATTGATTGTTTGCCCACTTCAAAGTACTATCAAGGACCAGGTCGGCGAAGCCCGAAGTATGGGAATGTCTGTTGCGATCTTCTCTTGGCAACGTTCCTTTGACCGGGGCTTCTATCTGGCGTAGTTGCCGAGGTAGGCAACCTTGGTCCGACAACTGAGACTTCGACTTCACTCTCCGGTACATCAAACTTTGGGTTTACCACGTTCAATGTGACCGCAATAAAGCTGAATCATTCGCTGGTGTTTAGTATATTTGTAACGCACGCTAGTTAGACTCCTGGCGCGCGTTTCTCGAAACTCCCGAAAACGTTTCGGGCGTGAAGAACTATCTTACGTGTATCTGGTTCATTCCCAGAAATTTGATTTCTAATATGTTTAATAATACATTAAGAAGGTATGCTAAAAATTTAGGAAATACAGTGGGCCAGCTTGTTCAAAAAGCTAATACCAAACGATAGAAAACCGACTAGAGAAATACTTCTCGGGCACGAAATGATTTCCGGAGTTTTGAGAATCGCACGCCTGCTCTCAGAAAGTGAGGCGTTTTTTCAGCGACGATTCCGGTCTTTTGCGATGTGTGTGCCAAAGTTGTTCCATCATGTCATCTCTTATTCAACGGAAGAAACAAATTTCCGGTTTGCATTGATTGGTCAAATTTTGACAGCTCAGGCAGCCGGAAGCCACAGCATCTTTCTGCGTCTTTCGCCAATGGCAACTTCCACATACCAATTCCTTTCGTTCTTCGACAAGATCCGCAGCCAAATACTGCGCAGTTCTCTCCTGGCATCAGTTTCTCTTTAAATCCTTCTCATTAGATTTCGAAACATACACAGAAAGTGCAGAAAACTGTCAAATAAAGCGCGACTCGTGGCAAGTTACTTACGAATCGCCATCTTGTTGATTTGTGTGTGCAGGGTCAGGATCAAGTGACTAAGTGAAAACCATAACAAAGAGATGTTCCTTTGAAGTCCGCCGGCTTTCATAACCAGTCTCCTCCACTAACTATGGCCACAGGGAGCATTAGGGGCGGAATACACCGTTTTGCTAATGATCAGTTCCTGGTGGATTGTGCGTAGATCCAGTACTTTGTGGGGCAAACGGCCATTTGTAATTTTGACCGTTTGTCTCCACAAAGGAAATTTGAGATAGGACACGATGGAACAACTTTGGCACATCTCTCCATAAACTCGGCGCCAAATAAGCTTTAAACGCGCGAATGTGCGAACAAATAAAGATGGCGCAATTGCAGCTTCTGAAGTCTATTTCTCGACGTCGTCAACAAAGATAAGAAATGGAGGAAGCGGTTTTTTCAGGAGATGGACGAGGAAATAGATATGGCCGAAGCACTTGGCTTGTGTGCCATGGCGACCAAGAGAGCAAGGAAGGAACGAAGTGCTGATTAACAAAGGAGTTCAGGGCTAAATGCGTCCCAGTTAGGTCGTCCCGTTTTTATACTAGAGGTCTGAGACGTTGAAGTCGTAACGACGCACTTAACAGAAGACGTTTAAGTCGTCAGACGTTAAATGCGTCTGTGTTATTTACCGTTTTTATACTTAAGTCGGCACGAGACGACGTTAACGTCTCAGACGACGTCTCTAGCATAAAAACGGCCAATACCAAATAAAAGACGAACAACACGAATGGGATACAAAAACTTTCGATTTCCAAAATAACCGCCATTTTGTGACGTAAGATGAACATCAAATTTGATAACCATCACGGACTGGTAATTATGAGTCATTTTCAACAGCAGAAAAAGGCCCCTGGTACCTAATGTTTCGTTTATTTTACACAACAGTGGAGTCATATCACTATCAACGCTTCCCTGTGCGAAAATTAGAAGATCGTGGTATTTTCGGCTCAAATGACGCAACATTTATAAACAAAGTGCGCGTTAGTTACAGTCTACCGCATTTCCCCGAATAAGCGCTCATGCTCAAATAAGCGCCCAACCCCTAAGCAAAGATAGCAAAATAGCCCCCCCCCCACTCCCCCCGCCCGCCTCGAATAAGCGCCCTCCTCCCCTCCCCTTTGCCTTCTTAAAAAGCAAGGATACAAGAAAAACATGTTTCTATTGTCACTTAATTTATAATATTTTAGGCTTCAACTACACCGAGATCAGTACATGTAAGAGAACAGTTCATAGGATTTTCATATGTTCATTTTCCGTTAAGTCAGTTCCAGTTATTTCTATCTTCACGTGCTTATAGAAATCTCTTATGAGCACTCCTCCCCCCCCCCCCCCCCTTCCTCCCCTGGATTAAGCGCCCTCCCTTTTGGCCGAAATTTTAAACGCCCATTATCACTTATGATGCATCGCGCGCGCGACCGTTAATTCTCGAATGAGTCGTATAACACCAAATTACTCAGACTTCGAATCCCTTGTTTTATCGCATAGTAAACAACTCTCTAAATTGATGGCCGTAAATATGTTCTGTTTTTTTGTGTGTGTAATGAGTGCGGCCTTGGCCAACACAGTGTTCGTGGATCCGGGGGGGGGAGCACTCCCTATAATGGCCTATACGGGGAGGCTCCGCCCGAAAGGAGCACCTTTTTCACGCTTCAGGTATATAAAACGGTAGGGATTTCACGAGTCGAAGTATATGAAAGGGTAGGGAATCCTGCCATTTAGATATTTAAAAGGGCCTTTCATTAAAATATTTCGAACACACATACCTCATGACTGTACTGTTCTAATGGAAGGTATACGAAAGGAGTACCTTTTCTTTATGTGGAGGAGGATAACTAACTGAAGACAACAAGAGAAGAAACTTATGATCTGTTAGCGTTATCGGCATTGTTTTTCGAAAGTTTGAATTTTCTTGAAGGCAGCAATTCAAACTCGATGGGTGGGGGGGGGGGGGGTGATCAAATGCATCTATATATCTAAAAATCTGACAGAAAGTTGCCAAAAGGCTGTCAAGAAAATTGTTAAAACTAGCGCGCTAAACGCTTCGTTGAAAAAGTTAGAGATCTTTATTCAAAAACTGTAAACAACGAAGTCTAGCCTAATTAATTGTCGAGTGTTTTTGTTTGTACCGGTAAGAATCAGCGTTTGCATGCTTTGGCTGGCTTTGGTAATAATAATAATAATAATAATAATAATAATAATAATAATAATAATAATAATAATAATCTTTATTTGCTTTTGTCAATATATACATTTTTTTTTAATACAATCTAGAAAATTTACAAAATATGTTAATCTAAACTAAATAAAGACAATGGACAAGCTAGGAAGCTAAATAAACCAGTAGGTTTTCTCGTTAGCTCCCTGAACAATTTAGGTTCTAAGTGGCAGGTAAAGTAAAATAAAAGAAAAGCAGAATAAAAAGAAATGCAAGGAAGGGTGAATATATTTACATGAAGTATGCTGCTTCATCATTAAAACGAAACTTTATTTTATTTGTTGTTCAGGGAGTAGATAACGTTTAATTTTCTTAGGAAATGTGAACACACTTGAGTTTTTTAAATGAGTTGGGATGTCTTTCCAAATGTCCGTAGCCATAAAAAAGATGGATTGTTTGCCTACGTTAGTTCGTACACTCGGCTTATAAAGATTTTTCTTAGCTGTATATCTCGTGTTGTAGTGGTGTGTATTACTAGCATATTGAAACATGTTGTCGAAATGTTCAGGCAGGCAGCCTTTATGCCATGAATGCACGAATTTTGAGACTTGTAGACGATAGATATTATTAACTGTTAAGAGGCCTATTAAATTCAACAAAGGCTTAGCGTTCTCCGTTTCACTACCAAATGCTGTGGCAAAAAATATTAATCTTACAATATGGTTTTGTTTTACTTGAATTTTACTAATATGTGTTTTATATACACTTCCCCAAGCTAATATGCCATAAGAAATTAAATTATAATAAATTTGTGTAAGTTGTTTAACTGAGAGGTAATGCCTCAATTTCGATATTATTCCAGTGTTTCGAAATATACGGGAACAGACAAAAGAGATGTGATATTTCCAGCTTAAAGATTCGTCAATCTTAACACCTAGATACTTTATACATTGCTTTCGTTCTAATGAATAAGAAGACCCATCGCTATTTATTATGTTAAGACTGACTGGGATAACCTTTTTTCTTGCCGATTTAACTATCATGAAGTTTGTTTTACTCATGTTTATAGACAGCTTGTTAATATCACACCATCTTTTCACTTTGGCTAATTCAGAGTTCATCAAGTGTTCAAGTGTTTTAAGATCCCTTGCGGATGCAAATACATTGGTATCGTCTGCAAAGATTTTAAAACTTAATTGTTCTGAGCTATTTGGCAAATCATTAATGTAAATTAGGAATAGGAGAGGTCCGAGGGTGCTCCCTTGTGGAATTCCACATAATATAGTTTGATTTGGGGACTTAACTCCATCCAACTGTACATACTGTTTTCTATTTGAAAGATAACTTTGAAACCAGTTCAGCGGTATCCCCCTTATTCCATAAGTGTGTAACTTATTCAGCAAGATTATATGGTTCACAATATCAAAAGCTTTTGAAAAATCTAGGAAGACACCACAAGTGTATAAGTTATTGTCAATGGCTTTTCTTAGCGTATTTGTGATATCAGTTATAGCTTCGGCGGTTGAATGTCCTTCTCTAAAGCCAAATTGAAATTGAAAGAGGAATTTTTTGCTTCTCAATGTAATTGATAAGCTGCTTATGTATAGGTTTTTCAAATACTTGAGTAAACGTTGATAAAGTTGAGATAGGGCGATAGTTGGTAGGGTCTGTAGCCTCTCGTCCTTTGTCAATTGGTGTAACCTTTGAAATTTTCAGGATATCTGGGACAACACCCTGTTGTATGGATTGGTTAAAAATAAAGGTTAAGGTTCACATATATAACTTGAAGCTAGTTTTATAATCTTTCGAGGTACACCGATGGTTGCTTTGTTAAGGTTTTTTCCCAGTAATAAATCGTAAACTTCATGGACAAGAATAGCTGCGAAACGTAAAACTATCTCGAAAAGAACGTTTGATATACTGGTTAGGGCTATCACCACAACTATTGGAAGGAAGCTTGTCAGCAAGCTCATGGCCAATGTTAATAAAATGCGTATTTAGTTTATGTGCAATATCAGCTTTATCGGTGTAACATCTATTTTTATAAATCAGTTTTGTAACTGGCGGTTTTCCACAGCCTTTCGTCCTAAAACAAAAACCTCTTTGCCTTTATTGTTAAGATTACATAACTGACCTTTAAGTGCATCATGTAAATTAGCACAATCTTTGGATGGGTGCCTAAAAATGCAACCGACAACCACATTCTTTTGTTTTTTCCGCATAATTTCAATCCATCACGATTCTATTCCATCATCAGATAGTTTCAAGTCCCGCCGCCTAATGAAGCTTAATTCTTGAGAAACGTAAAGGCCAACACCTCCTGCACTTGTTGGTGAATTAGTATTCAGAAAGACATAACCTGGTATGCTAATATTATAAATGTTTTTTTTCCTGTAGTTTTGTTTCGGATATTGCTATAATTTCCGGGCTCTCTTTTACTGTCCAGATAATATCTTTTAGCGATGTTAGATTTTTTGGTAGACTGCGCATATTGAAGTGCATTGAAGAAAATTCATGGTGTTTTTTTGCCTCTTAAAAGAATTTTCCAGATTGTTTGACGGTAAAATAGCCAGATTGGATGTAATTGTTGTATGGACACTCTTGTAGCTCACTTTCTCTTTCCGGGATAGTAATAATATCTGCGAATAGATCTTTAGACTCGATAACAGATTGAAGCGACTGGTGCACCCATCTTCCGGTAATCTTAAGGAACTCTTGGGAATCTAAAGTGAAAAATGGAAGTTCAGAGAGCACATTATGGTTCAATTCAGAGTGATTTAGATAAATTCATAACAAGACAATAAATTGTTAAGCTAAATGTTCTAACATTAAAGATAATTACTTGAATAGAATGGCCATAATGTGCTCCACTTTGTGAACTTTTACATACCGTTGGTAATCTAGTGTTGAGTATGAATTGGATGTTCTGATTTAAATTTAGCTAAATCTTCTTCGCAGTTAAACGAGAAAGATGGCTTATTCTCGTCCTGCCTAAGAAAGATCCTACCATTATAGGTCCAGATATACTTCCACTTTAGTTTCTTTTTCACTTTGTTAACATCACCGAAGAGCTTTTTCTTGTATGGTGTGAGTGATTCAGAGATGAATACATCGGGCTGGGATGACAGGTTGAGGTTCGGCAGATCTTTGGCTTTCTTCCTCGCCAATTCTCGTCTGTTAGAATAAAATTTGTTTCTGACACAGCGGCGGGTAAACTTCTCGATGAGTTTAGGCGGCGCGTCTTCCTTATAGGTGGAAATTGGGTGAGCAATCGAGATGTCGTTGTCCTGTAGTGGTACTCCTATAAGTTTGCCAACTGACGTGACAATGGCTTCCGCCGAACAGTCCTCGTTTGCCATAATTCCCGTTATCTCTAAGCAGTCTCGCCTCAGGTATTGAGCGATCTCTTCAACCTCAGCAGATGTATCAGTGGCAAGTTTCTCCACTCTCTTTATGTTCACTTTAATGTTGGCGATGTCCGACGCATGGCGAGTGACATTTTCATTCGTGTTCTTTATCTTGTTCAATTGTTCGTCATAGTTGTCACTCAAAAACTTTACCCTTTAAGTCTATTTCATTCAGTTGGTTGGATAGTTCATCCAATTTTGCATTTACAGGAGCGAGCTCCTTCTTTAAAAGATGTTTTACCTGCTCTAAAGTAAGATTTGCAGCCACAGCCAGCAATTTTAGCGTCAATGGCGGGACGGCTAAAAAGGGTGGCCGTTCCGCTATAGCGACATATGCTAACCCCAAAATCCCTAATCCCATATGGTAATTTTACAATGTAGGTGTCTGCGGGGAAATTGTCTTTTAGGTTAAATTGAAGGCAGAAACTCAAGGTCGACGAGAAAAAGCCGATCAAATGCATGCACAGGTCTCAAAATCTGACACAAAGTTGCCAAAAAGCTGTCAAGAAAATGTCAAAAGCTAGCGCGCTGCACGCTTCATTTGAAAAAGTTATTTTTCCTTTTTACAGATCTTCGTCCAAAAACTGTAAACAATGAAGTGTTGACGTTTAACTTGATTAATCTGGAGTTGTTGTTGTTGTTGTTTTGTTTTGGTTTGAACCGGCAAGAATCAGTGTTTGGATGTTGCACCCGATTTCAGTGTTATGTATACACCCGGATTTTTAGACATGATTCGACGGCCTTGATTCGACCTGTCATGATTCGACACAAATCAAATATAGAATAATTTTTGTGTCTGGTGTAACTGTGAAATTTCTTCGACTTCAAAACAAGGAAAAAGTTAGAATTATCCTTTTTACAGGTGAAACTAAGGCGTAGGATTGATCGACATATCGTTAAAATGCTAAGGCAGGTGCCGGTGATATTTGAATGAAACCAGTCCTCATACTCGTCCAGAAAGAGTTCCGGCTTGCTCTTTATCATTGCTCTAGAATTATCATAAAAAAATGTTTGTGGTAGCATAATGTTGAAGAGAGTAAACATAAACATTTCTAGCAAACAAACATGTACTCACAGCACAAGGTTCTTTGTCTTCCTCGCCTTCTTTGTCAGTTCACCTCGCTATATTGTTTATACAATCTACGAATTTTTGAAACAAAGGCGGTACTTGTAAAAAAGACAATTCGCCGCTTCCTTCTTCGAGCTTCCATCAGTAAATGTTGGCGATATATCACTCGCCACATCAAATCTTTCTTATAATCTTCATGCAGAACCTTCTTGTTCTCTTCGACCAGTTCGCTTACTGCTTGGGAACCTCTCCGTCGAATCATGTCTAAAAATCTGGGTGTATACATAGCACTGAAATCGGCTGTAAAAAGACGAAATGTGTTGGCTGCGCTGTCTTCATTGTAATACCGCCTAGTAATATTTAATGCCCGTGGGGGGGGGGGGGGGGGGGATCTCTATTCCTCATAAGCTTTGCTTCTCGGAGATTTCCCCGCCACAGTCCTTCCTTCAAAATTGTATGTACACTTTAAATTTAATATTAATTAGCTATTTATTACCTTTTCTATTCTACTTGTAATTTTTTCTATGTGGCGAGATAATAAATAAATAAATAACTGGACGATGTTTTGCCGCAGAGAACCTTGAAAAAGCTTCCATTAGTCGGTGGGCATGAAGAGGAACAGTAAAACTTTCAAGCCACTTTAGAATTTTGTGTCTGCTTAGCCAAAGAAAAATATTGTGTGAAATGGCGCTATTATTCAACTTGCGTTCAAAGCAATTGGTAACTCTGTCTTACTAAACTATCAGGTTAGTATATACTTTTGTCTTTTCTACGGACATTAACGTCAATTTTAGAATTTGCTTGGAAAATTTTCTAGTTTACTACGAGATATGTTTGTTACTTGTCCAATTATAATTTTTCCACCTTCTTCAAGAATCTTCGAAGAAACGTTACGCATCATATTTTGTTTTCTTACAATACCGTTTGTTGTTTTGTGGTTTTCGACCACCGGCGCGTTAATTCCTTTTGACTGCTCTAAACGATCAGATGCGGACTCCTTTATGTCTTTCCTACAAACATTTATGTCAGAATTGGTTAGCAATCTTTCTAGCTTAATACAAGATATGTTTGTTACTTGTCTACTTTCTCCACCTTCTCCAAGAATCTTCGAAAAACGTACGCATCGTACTTTGTTTTCTTGGAATATTTTGTTAAGTTTTTGATCCGCTTTGAATTCCTTTGCCCTTTCATCTGAAAATAGCTTGGACTCAAGAATTTTCTGTGTTTTTTTCAAACGTTTGCTATCGAATTGCTCATCTGGATAGTAAAACTCTTCGTCTTCCCTGCTACTGTTCAAATTTTTGGTCGCAAAATTTGTCCAAAGAAAGCGATGCAAAGTTGCTCGATGACCATAAAACAAAAATAAATAAATAATCGTGGAGCTCCGCAAGAAAAAGCAAGAGACCCATGATATCTTCAGTAAAATCCTTGAACACAACGCATTCCAGAAGACCGCTTGAAAGCCCATGGAGGGTACTCTGACCTGCAAGCTACAACAGGAGCCAATGTCTTGGAGCACACAACTCCCATACTAAGACTAACCGATCTATTTTTAGAATATCTTTTTCCGCGAAAAAATGGCAACGAGGACCGCAAAGGAACGAGAGCGCCATAAAGCAATCGGTTTACAGTCAAAATACTCAGAGCTTGCCACCTGTTATTCGACAACAGTTTTGATTAATTGCGAACGGACTGCATTATTCGAATTGAATTTAAATATTGTATCATCCAACCATAGCCTGCGTGAGTGAATTCATTTAAAATATCGATTGTTGATCCCAGCTTTGAACACTATGTGCGGTGTTCACGTCCAAAACACACCCTTAAAATCTGTGACAAGAAAACATACTGCCCTCTACTGAAAGAAGGCCTTCAGGCGGCTATTTGCAGCTTGCCAGATCTGAATGTATGTTTCTTGGGAGCGCGTACGTTGAAAAGCCACTTAAATTATGCAATTGCCCTTTGCCCTTTAAGACTGGAGGTGTTTCTTCGATGATTTTCCCCGGCAACCTGGATGCCTCAGTTCCAAAATTTCGCCATTCTTTTCAACAAGAGCTTAGGATTCTGTTTATCCTAAAAATTCTACCAAAACCACGTGAAACGACTGACAAAACGACGAACAAGTTAAGCCTGGTTTTCACTAGAGACGCAAGCACAAGCGCAAGCTCAAGAGCGCTTATTTTACTATGAAAACTGGCTTAACGCATGCATAAGCATAAGCGCAAACACAAGCGCAAGGATCAAAATTTTTCCTTTTCCTTGTGCTTTCGCTTCTGATTGCGTTCGCGTGCGTAGTGTTCGTTTTCACTTGCATTAGCTACTTGTGCTTCCGCATATGCTTGCGCTTGTGTTTGCGTCCCTAGTGAAAACCAGACTTTAAGAGACTCAATATGGCACCAAACTTCGCACGTGAACACCACATGAAGTCAACCAATCGATAATGAGCGAAAACAACGGCACTACACGCGCAAATAATAATAATAATAATAATAAGGCTGAATCTTGAAATGTCCTGTTTCAAAAGGCGCAACCAATGCGAAACTTTAAAAAGAAGTCCACCACGATCACGTAGGGTCGTTTCTTGACATAGCGGATGTCAGTGCTGATCACTTACCAGGGTCTGTCTGGAACTGCACTTGCAATCATGGGGCTCTTTTGGGTTTGCTCTTCGTTCTGTACACTTGCCACACTGCTTAACTAGGCCCTCTATTTGGCGACAGAGACGTGGCCACCATACCGCTCGCTTAGCCCTCTCTCGGCATTTTGTAACACCTTCATGACCCACGTGGATGCGGTCGAGGATCCCAGCCTAATGGACGTTGGGATGACTATTCTATCGGTTCTCTGATCCTGTCTAGCCAGCCTTCATTGCAGTATCCTTTCAGTGCTCGACAAACTTCGTCTTCTTCTTGCTTTTCTCTTATTCGTTCGAGCCGAGTGTTGGAAGCTGGAAAAGAGTCGAATACATGTTGAACATAGAGGTTGATCTCCTCTTCAGTGTCTTGATCTCGCCGCTCACCCTGGTCCACCATAGGTGCTCGGGATAGAGTGCCTGCGGTGATAAGGCTTTTACCTGGAAAATGGGACACTCTGCAATTTCCGGAGGGTAGGAGGTCAAATCGACGTGGCAATTCAATATAAGGGGTTACCACGGAGATTTCGCTGTTCACAACACCTAAGGCTCTATCTTGTTGTCACGCTCGTCACGCTAGCTGTCGTTTACTTCTAAACGATAACTGCAGCTACAATTCGTTACGTATTTGATTTATAAGTGTATTTTTGGAGCAATTTTCAGTCCACCTCAGAAGCCCCCTACATGGCATCATAAAGCTGAGTTGATGGGTAAGGCAATCCTTTGAAAGAAAACAGAGGCGAGAAGCAATTTCACACGAAGTGGACCGCTCGAGTGAGTGATGGCAATTCACGGAGTGAAGTTGTGTCTTTAGCCGTTTTGTGAGTGGATTCCGGGACCTGGAATGGCAATTTTGGCGAGTTTTGACTTGTAAATAATGCAATCGGTGCAATATTTTGTCAGCTGGACCGGGTGGCTCGCCACGGTTCTAAAAAATATCTGAAATGGAAATTGGAGGACTTTTATGCTGCCGTTATCCACGAATGTCCCAGAATTCCTTTGGGTTACAAACGCGAACTTGACTGACCAGTGAGAGCAAGTGAAATCAAATAGCGTCTTCGGGGTCGCGCTAAAGAAGTGAGCAGGAAATGTGGAACAGATTGGAGTGGAGTCAAAGTTTGCTGCGAATGTAAACTTTTAACCTCGATAGGAATTTTTGTTTTTAAAACTTCAAGTCAAAGTTACGTAAATTTTGCTGTTGTCCGAAGGCGATTTTGGTTTTGCAAGAGAATAAACAGTCGTATTAAATGAAAACTGGGAGTTTCGGTCAGTTTCCAGGGTGATTAAGTCTACAAAAGTGACCTTTTGGCAACGACAGTGATTCATTTCAACCATAGTCCGGGATTTGGGAAAGTTGCAGGTTTTCAAAGCATTGGTCTTCTACGACCAATATTTTGGTGAGCGGTAGAAAAAGAGTTAATGTAAACAAGCGCTTAAACCTTGCCGAAAGGATGCGAAGTGAAAAGCTCCGGCCAAACGTACCTACGGCCATTGTAGATACATAAATTCGTTTTGTACGCCACTAACAAGAATATGAGTGGTTCGCACGGGCGTCTCGGCTCTTCAGCAAACCCAGTAAAATTAATGAGCGAATTATCGGAGAGAGCAAATGGTTCATTCTACCTCCAGCTATTTTAAAAAAGATAGAAAATGCCTACCTCTAATTTTCTGCGTTTTGCAAACGCTGAACGAATAAACGAGGAATTGCCACTTGAGGTCGTCTCGTTATTCGGCGGACTGGAATTGTTGTCGATGTAGTTTTTTTTCTGGCCAATTTTTGTTTCGGATCCCACGCAATTAAAAATAGTTGGACGACATCATCTTTCTGGTCAAGTCTTCGTGGCTTGAAAGCTGGCTCTAGCAAACACCTTGCGGCGAGATTTGGTTGGAAATTGTCTCACAAACGCGTGAATGTTTCGTAGGCTCAAACAATCCCCTCTTCAGTCTTATGAGCCATTCCTTCCGTAGTTGTGGGTCATCGGGAAATTATCTGCTTGAAAGTACTAACTTTAGACTTCGAAATGTTGCTACAGTTTATTGCAGTACAAAACACAATGCTTACCGCTAAAAAAACTACGCTGATTTTTAGACTCACTTGTAGTTTTTAATTTTCCCGCAATTTTTCAGCTCGCCAACAGTGACGTCACGACTGTTATTTCAGTCTCCAATATCTCTGGGATACACGCGCACTTTGTTTATAAATGTTGCGTCATTTGAACAGAACATACCACGAACAGGGGCACCCAACGAGCCAAATCAACCATTAGCTGTAGTAAGGCATTTTTAAGTACCTTATGGTTTTGGAAGTCTGTTTAAAAGTCATGTTTTCGTTAGCTAGATGAATTTGATCTATTCGGATTCCTTAGCTGAAATTCGAAAATGTTAGGGAAAACATCTTCCTTTGAGAACATGCTAGCTGAGATGAACTTTCCAAGAACTTTCTAGGGAACTATTTTCTTTTCGAAAATGCTAGCTGACGTTTTTGATTGCCAAATACAGCAAATACGATCTTTCCGAAAACCTCAGGGGCTACGATTTCCGCACTGCGAATCTTTTAGGCCACGTTTCACTTAAGGCCCTGGCAAACGAGGCCACATTGTGGCGGACACAAATGTTTCCCCCGGCGTTTACCCGCGCGTGCAACATTTGTTGCGGACAGAAAAAATGTTTCTGATATTTCTCAGAAACATTTTGTGTCTGCAAAAAATGTTTCCCAGTTTGCCTAGCATCGAAACACAACATTATTTTGTGTCTCGCTCGTTTGCTCACTCAAGAAACATCACAAGCAACAATGTGTCCGCAACATTGTGTCCTCGTTTGCCAGGGCCTTAAATCCGGGTGCTCTCTTTAATCGACGTCGAAAGCCTAAGGTGAACTACCCTCTACTGAACAAATTTTCTCGCAAGGAAGCGTTGGTATTCTTTCTGGCACTGATATAGAGGGTTTTCACGTGACGTCATAAAAAAACTAAAATTCAAAAGTAAACAGACTTTTGCATTTTTATCTTCATCACATTAAAGACATTTCAGAAATGTATCTGCTTGCATGTTTTCAGCTCAATAGCTTGCTTTGTTTTGATAATAGTGCAGTTTGAATTTTAGAGTTTTTCACAGTGCGTGACATAAAGATGTCTGCCCACAAACATGTCACTTGCATGAAAACATCGATTTACCGTGTTTTTGAGGTTTGAAAAGCCAACATGGTTACATAAGCGTCTATGTGAATGTTTGAAAGCTCAACAGAGAGAACAAAGCCTTTGAGCTAGCTAAAGTAAGAAACATGTTTTAACTCGTTTCCGGCCGCCATCTTGGTGTCCCTCAGAGGGACGCCAACATGGCTCTTCCATACAAAACACTATAATTTTGAGTGGTACATTTTGCCGAATAACGCAAGTACGGGACATCGCAAGGCCCTGAGACTTTGGCATGTTGTTTATTTATTACTCTTCTATAATATCACAATTTCTTGACTTTAACTATTGAATGGTTGATGATTTTATTTTTTTACTTGGGTGACTGAAAACGCTCTAGTGGACACAGAAAATGTTTAAGAGTGATATGACTCGAATGTTTAGTAAAATAAACGAAAAATTAGGTATCAGGGGTTTTTTTCTACTGTTGAAAATGCCTTTTAGTTAGTAGTTATTTCAAGCGATTTTCAGGTGTTAATTCATGGCCAGTGTTAAATTCAAAAAATGAAACCGATTAAAAGTGAACTGTGCACAAACATAGTTGTTTCAAGACTGGATAAAGTTTGATTTCATTTGAAGATATTTTGAGGTGTCAGCAGTGCTTCGTTCATGCATCATCTTGGAAGTTTGATCAAGCCGGGGAGAAAAACCGTACTTTGAAACTTTCGTAAGGCCGTTCTAAAAATTCAGAAAATCGATAAAACTTTTAAATATGATTTTTGAAAATTGTTCACCTAAGGTTATCTCCCAGCAAAATATGAGTGATTCGCCAAATTGGTCGTTGACGGCAGATTATCGATCCTTACAGGCAGCCACTCAGTCTTAATTGCTTACAGGAAAAAAACAGTTAAACACTAATTGTTCCAAAACGATACCTGCATAAAGTGCAACAAATCCACCTCTGACCACAGAGCCATCAGATTTGAAACGGACGTACAGTTTACCAGACGTAGTAGATATGGGAGCAGGAAGGGAGTTTCCACTGAAGCGGCCAATCAGAGGAGAAGATGTACAGTCGCCATCGTACACGTAAAGGTAATCGTAATTTGATTCAGTGTCAAACCGAGCGAAGATTAGCTGCAACTTTGCATTTGAAGAAAATTTCCAGTAGCAATCCCTATCATTACTGTAAGTGGGACTCTTGTTTGACCTTATTGTTCCACTTGGTTTCCTTGCGTCACGTACCAGTAAATTACTCGAACATGAGGTTGATACTGTCACCGTTATAGCTTCTGCAAAAGTAAATTAAAGAGACAAAGAATGAGATAGAGAGTTCAAAACCCACCATTTACTAAGTAATCTAAATTCATACAAGGAACATGCAATAAAATTAATACGCACTACCTATCAACCTTTTCTTGGCAATACTTTAACCAGTTTTTAATTTGAGAGGCCAAAGCGGTGATGTGTTGTTCGGTTGTTTCTTGGTCTTATTGTTCTATCCCTTATGTGTAGGTCTGAGGGTGCCTTGGCTAACTCGTGGATAATGAACATAAACTCAAGCCATTGTTCACCGACTTTTGTTGCACACATATTACTAGAAGACGTAAGTGAGGGAATGTTAATTTATGGACTTTTCTGCCATTTGCAGGGAAATTCATCTTACTCTTCAAGATGTTTTATTTGGAATAATATCTAAACCATGCCCTTTACTTAACCTACTGAATTACTTTATAATAACTGGGAAACTTTTACTATGGGACTGCAGAAGAATCCAAATTCCACCCAAAATCCGGCCAAGGATTTCAAAGTAAAATAGTCATCAAATATGAAACCGAAAGAAAGATCAATAACACAAACTTCTTAAAAAAAAAAAAGGGGGTACTATCCCAAGTTAATTGAAGAATTGCATTATAAATAGATTTTTGTGTGGTATTTACAATAGTAAATGCAACTGTAACCCATTGTAAGTCTCTTTTTTACTTCGTTCGTAGCAGCATTTAATTTAATATTGTAACCATTATGTGTAACTGTAACTAGTAAGTGATTTTAGTTTGTAAATTAGGTTAGTAGTTTAACTTAGTATTGCAAATAGAGTTAGTATTCTAAGGTTAATAAAAGTGGAAGAGAAAAAAGTATATAGTCAAGCCATTGTCCACCGACTTTTGTTGCACACATATTACTAGAAGACGTAAGTGAGGGAATGTTAATTTATGGACTTTTCTTCCATTTGCAGGGAACATATATGTGGTAGTATTTTGCTACGAAGCTAAAGCCGCGTTGGAGGGTATCACTGTTCACTAGCTAACTGTAGGGTTCCCGTTTAAGACAGTCCCTCATCCCCAGTTCCTTTCTAGTCGTGTTTTTTGTAATGCAAGCGATTGCAAAGAGTGCTGTCGGTTAGGCTAACCATAGGCAGTGAGGATGCGCAAGACCCAGAGGAGAGACAGAGGAGCCTACAGAACCTGAGGCAAGTGGAATTATAAATAAATAAATTGATAATGTGCTATTGCTATGGTGTTTCCAGATTTTTTTCGAAATATGGGTACTGCACTATAAAAACGCAGGAATACCATGCGTTGAATTAAATTTCAGCTATTCCAGCTAGGGTGCCCAGGCCTGGAACCTGTCGCCTAAAACAATATAATCAATAAATTATTAATTAATTGGTTTCACGATTAATTGATTATAATTACGGTTAATAAGAGCTTTTCTGGTGCACTGTTAAGTATATTAAATATACTTACCATACTTTCTTTTTTACTTTTATAAATGTCATGGCTTCTTCCAAATACCAGGAAATGAGTGTGTGATTATTAAAATAGATCAAAACCAAAAATTAACAATGCAAGGTGTAAGGACGACTATGAACCCATGATCTTAAAGAATTATCTTCCAGTGATATTTTTAGTTTAGAATCAGCACCTTGTTCATTTGTCGGCCTAACAGTCGGACATGGATGTAGCATAGCAGTCTTAAATAGTTTTTCGCTAAATTTGGCCTTTGTGAATATTTAATAGCAAATGTATGAATTGGTTTGTCAAAACCATGCTTCTAACTCATTTCTGTAGTTGCTTAGCGTTACACGCAATATAGTTGACTTTGTTTTTTGTCAAAATTATAAACAAAATAAAACAATATTAATCGAAAGAATTAATTTTGGCAAGACAAACGCGAAGTGAATAGTGTATACAAACGTCAAGATAAATTTGCATTTTTAGTTTAATATGAGGGAAAACATTAAGATGCTTTGAGAAATGAAGGAGCAGGTACAGTTTGTATAAACGTGTACGTTGAGCAGCGAATCCAGAGAAGATTGTGTTACAGGTCGATTTGCAACAAATTTTCCGAACAGCTCTGAATGTCATCGAGTGTGCCACTGTTCAGGCCCGGCCAGGGGGAGTAGCGGGATACCAATATACCCAGTTTTTTCCCCATACCTACAATTATCTTGAAGCATTTAATTCATGTCTGTATACTGGCTATCTAAAATTCGGGCAGAATCGAACCAGATACTTTACACCCGAATTGTAACTTAGAAATACCATATACCTTAATTGAAAGGCTCTTGATACCGTATACTTAAAACCCCTGGCCGAGCCTGACTGTTTGTAGAACGAATTTTTTTCTGCCACGTTTTGCTAACACAGTGAACCAACACCAATTTGTTAGAATAACTTTTTGAAGAATTTTTTGCCTGTTTTATTGCACACTGGGCCTCCAGCAAGAGTGCCCGGATGGGCGACAAATGTTTCGCAGTCGCCCGAGCCCAAGCGTTAGTCGCTTTAGGGCATCGCTAGAGGACAGCCTTGACTGGATATAGGTAAAAGTGTCAGTATGAGGCAGCACTTGACTTCCAATGTGGAAGCACTACTCTTCCAAGCAATGTCTGTTGTCCTGGTTTTACCACAAAAGTTCTTTGGTTTCGCATCATGTACTCGTCTACTACTGTGGCAACTTGCAGCTCACCAAGAAAGGTCACTTAACAGTTCACCGGCATTAATGAGAGGAACGACTCTGTAGCTCAATGTTAGAGGACGAAATTCTTTTTTTAGACAAACCGTTTGCTACTTTTGCAGATGCGTGTTTTTAATAAAGTGGATGCGTGTTTTCAAGTGGTAGAAATCTCTACAACACAGGTGAATGAAATAAAATTGAAGCTACCTTTGTTCAGGAATGAAAGTTGTATTTTTCTCTCGACTGGATATAAATAACAATCATCTCTACTCGTTTTGGGCGTAAAGAAGTAGTTGAATTGTTTGTTTGTTTGTTTTGATGTTTTGCTTCCAAGCGAACGAGCGTTTTTACTTCGCTTGGCCGACTGTTTTTCGACGTCGGTGCCCCAACAGCGTTTGCCCTTATGAGTCCACGTAAAATTAAGGATTAAAGCCCTGACCAAACTAGTCACCCATTCGTACTCTACCACACAGGTGAATTAAATAAATAAAAAAGCCGATCAAATGCATATATGTGTCTTAAAATCTGCCAGAAAGTTGTCAATAACTAGCGCACTTCACACTTCATTAAAAACGTTAGAGATTTCCGTCCTAAGACTGCAAACAACCCAAGTTTTGCCGTCTAACTTTCATTAATTCTCGAGTTTGTTTTGTTTGATTGTTTGAATCAGAAATTGTTTTTTTAAAAGTTTGAAGGCAGAAACTCAAACTTGAGTGAAAAAAGCCGATCAAATGCATGCGCATGTTTTAAAATCTGACAGAAAGTTGTCATAAAGCTGTCAAAAATGTCAAAAGCTTCACACTTCAGAGAAAAAGTTAGAGATCTTCATCCAAAGCGGACCGTAAACAACGAGGTTTCGTCGTCTAACTTGCACCGATAAGAATCAGTGTTTGGACGTTAAAAACAGCGAAACGGGTTAACTGGCTGGCTTTGATAATTTTATAGTGGACGGGTCTGCGAGTGAAAAGCTCGTGTGGTTTCGCAAACGCTGTCTTCGTTATTACTGGATGATGTTTTTTCACGGCACTTTAGGGGTTTTTTGTCTGCTTAGCCAAGCAGCCATTATGTGTGGTATGGCACTATTATGTAGCTTTGTGTCCCGAATGATTGCTGACTGACTAAATTACCTGGGGCCAGTTGCTCGAAGCACGGTTAGCGCTAGCCGGGATTAAATACCATGACAACCTACATGTTTTAATATATCTTAACCAATGGTTAGCGATAACCATGCTTCGAGCAACTCAGCCCAGGTTAGTAAAGACCTTTAGTCATTCTTCGGACCTTTACGTCAAAATTATTTAACAATTTTTCTAGTTTACTACGAGATATGTTTGTTACTTGTCTAATTTCTCCACCTTCTCCAAGAATCTTCGAAGAAACAAACGCATCGTAGTTTGTTTTCATGCGATGACTTGCTGTTTTAAGGCTCTTGAACCGCGGCCAGGTCCTGCTGACTGTTCTAAACTATCAAGTTCGGACTCCTTTTTGTCTTTTCTACGGACATTTATGTCACCATTTCTTAGGAGTTTTTCCAACTTACAACGGCGGAGACTATGTTTGTTACGAATATACTTGGCTAATTTCTCTGTCTTCTCCAAGACTCTTCGAAGAAACATACGCATTGTACTTTGTTTGCTTGCACTGAAATGTTTTGTTGTTTTGTAGAAAAGAAGGCAAAGACTGATTAAGTTTTTATAAAATCTTTCTTCCTCGTCTTCTTCTTGCGTCTTTTATACTGACCGGAGGCGTCCATTTCCGTGCGGGTACTTTCGGCCTCAGGCTCAAAATTTAATCATCGATGGCACCTAACAAACCCAAGGCATTGCAACTGCTTTACCGCGCTAATAGTTTGCGGTGCTGCCATAATCGACAGCCGTCGCATTGAAGGGCCTCCTGGCGTATATGCTATTACCTATCCAAACTATCAGGTTTGTTTTCCTTTTTCTCTTTTCTGTGACATTTAAGCTTATGTCAAAATTGCTTATCAATTTTTATTAACTTACTACGAAATATGTTTGTTACTTGTCTATTTTCCCCACCTTCTCCAAACAAACCTACAAAATCTTCAAAGAAACCTATGCATTGCAAATTGTTTTCTTGTAATGTTTTATTGTTCTTGGTTCGTGAATTGCGTTCAATTCCTGTTGACTGTCTAAACGATCAGGGTCATATTCTGACGGACCGTTATTTCAAAATTTAAAATTGGAAGTTACTGCGAGATATCTTTTGCTATTTATTTCTCCACCTTCACCAAGTTTTCATCGAAGAAACGTTTGCATCCCACTTTGTTTCCTAATGCAATGTTTTGTTGTTTTGTGGTTTTCGAACAACGGTCAATTCCTGTTGGCTGCACTATTAAACTATCAGCTAGGTTGGTACTAATTCCTCTTTCTTTTCTACGTCAATGTCAATAACACTTTATTGACGGTATTCAGTTTGCACGCTCTCGTTCTTTGCCTTCTCCGCCCTCTTCTGTTCAATCGAGCCAAGTCTCCAGATATCAAAAGAGTGATTTCTGACAACGTTTCCGGTAGCTCTCCAGTGTTCAACCGAAATAGGTATCTCTGATTCTCTATTGTTTCAAATAAATTTCTGCCTCTGTAGAAAAAACCATGAAATGTGGGATCGAGACGTTGCATTATTGAAAGTAAATGATTATCGGGAGGAGAGATCTGTATAAACGTCAATAGTAGTAAAGTAGGTAGTACACATTGGACAGGTTTCGTAGTTGAACGGGGTGATTAACACACAAACGTAATTTTATTAATTTATACACTAGTACATTTACCTTCCTAATTCCTGTAAACTTGACTACCTATTCTCTTTTGTTAAGACATGACCCACGTAGAATAGCATCAGCTACCTGTGGGCATGTCCAATTTGTAAAAAATAATAATTAGAACAAAATAATAATAATAAAGAACTGAATAAAGAACTGAATGGTGGTGGGACTGCTGTAAGTAACGTCCGTAGCATAAAACAAACTTCAAGGAGTTGTCTCGGGTACCTTCCAGGCATGATGATAAATGTAAAACATAGGGTCAGCTCCAAAACTACATGACATTGAAGTTGCAGATTCTATTTTGCTACCATTCAAAAAGAACTTCAGCTACAAATTAAAGCAGCCCGACAATAACGAGCTCAGTTGCCATTCATCCTCAGAACACAAACAACTGACAAGCAACAACGTGCCACGACTACGGTGTAAACGTCCTCTACAATTCGCACTTCACGGTCGAAAGGTGTGAAATTAAGGAGGGGCTTGTGAAACCCCCATATTTTTTAAAGGTCGCAAGGAACAAAAGCGTAAAAGTGTGAAAAAGTGTGAAAACAATTTGTCAAAGCACGACCATCAGGTACGAGTCTGCCCATCTTTCGCGTTGTTATAAATTGAGCGCCCTTTTGAGCTCCCTCTGACCTGCACTGACCACGATCACAAGACAATAATGGCTTGTCAGTTCTGGAGGCCAGTTGATTTTGAGGACGACAGTGACCAGGAAGAAGTGCCAGAAGGTATATTAATTTGTACTAGTGAATATAGTGAACGTGGTCTTTTAAAAACTTGTTTCTTCGGCATGCTCTTTACATGCTCTTTCGTTTACAATCCTTGCTATAGAACCTTCAAAGAAAAAGCAATGTCGTTGCAAAGTGACGGCCGCAGAGGTGGAAATCGTACTGCAAGCCTACCAAATATTTTGTGCCAATGGTTGGGAAGAGGTACTTGATAATATTAAAGAACAAGTAAGCGGTCGAATGGCAGAGAATTGGCTGCAGAATGAAAAAATTAAGGAATATTACCTCGAGACAAGCTCAAAGAAGTCCGCCCTGAAACGCATTCAAAGGATTGTAAACCAAAATGTCCACAAATCTACAACAAGCGAGCAAAATGCATGTGGAGATGTGTGGAAAGGCTATGAAAATGATGGATAAAATTAATTGCCTGCTTGAAAAATGTGATAGTGATTCGACCGACTGATTATTTATTTATAATTTACATTGAATCTGTAAAAATGCGGAACTGATCAGAATGAACTGTCACTGAAATTTACCTTGTTCTGCTTTACTATATAAAACTTCATGTAACATGGCCTTAAAATGACGTCTAAATGAATGTTGCAGACACGTTTTGGAGAAATTTCCATATTTAGTGTCTTTTCCATTATAGTAGATCATAAGCATATGGAGTGGAGTTATGCAAAAGATCTCTAATAAAGAATATATAAAAAAGGAAGTCGGTCGAGTTCAGAGTACAAAATATCTTGGAGTACCATTACACTAAAACCTTACGTGGAATGAGCATATCAAAAAGCTTTATTGTAAAAGTAAATCGAGCAATTAGGGGTCTAAAACAGGTACGAATATCTAAGGATATCCTAAATATTATTTATAAATCTCTAATCCAGCCCGTTTTCGACTACGGTGATGTTGTCTGGGACAATCTGACTGCCGGATAGAGCAGCATGAATAATTACCTTTCAGGCTTATGATGTACGTTATGCAAACATTATCAAGCAACTTATTTAGGAAACGCTTGCTCGGCAAGGCGCGAAGAATTAAACACCTACGTTTATTGATGTACGATGTAAACAGAAAGGTACTCAAATTTTTGAGCGAATTTTTCACAAACACCTGTGAAAATAATCCCTACAAGTCTCGGCTTAGGAATACCAAACAAAATGTTGCCATAAATCATATACCTAGGACAGAATATTACTAAGGGTCAATTCCTTCCAGCAGGGACCGCGCAGGGGGAGGGGCCGGTGGGGGGCAGGCCACTCCCCCACTTTTGGTGCAAAAAATTATTAATTAATTATAATTAATTATGGTTGAAGGGTAGAAGCTTCTTGTGCGTTCTCTGTTTCTGTGTTAGAGCTGTTTTTTCTTTCCGCATAGTTAACTTGTGAGTATCTGTTTCACCATTTCTTAGGGTAACTTCTAGAGATAAGGCGCCCGGCGCGTTTTAAAGTTTTCTATGTTGTCTGTGAAAGTAACTCTTGAAGAGTTACTCAAGAAAGGCTCAAAAGAAAGACTCAAGAAAGGTTCAGTAATCTTACAGTACTAAACACTCACAAAGACAGAAAAGACGAACTTTGCCTTGTTGACGTGGCAAATTAATTTGTTGGTCGTAACGACAACCGAAAATGGATTTTAGGTACATTCAGAGAATCCGATTTCGTGATAGTAAGCGAATAAATGAACCAAAGTTATGATTACTTTACCTTCGTTTACAGATTACGTTAAGTGTGATTACAAAGTTTATTTTGTCACTAACCCCTTGTGGTTCCCTGTTTCCCTTTACTAGGGCTAACGCCCAGTGGGTTATTCATGGGTTTTAAGTAGCACTTTAATTTACACTTCAGAGTTAATTCTCTGTTCCACTATTTGTGTTCCTAGTGCTACGCGGCACAACATTCATATGTACCCTTACTTTCTCTTCGCCGCGATTCACCATCTAAAATCGTCCCCGACTTTCTCTGTGCGACCTTGTAGCTCAGTCGGCAGAGTAACGGTAGATCTAATCCGGAGGTCGTGGGTTCGATTCCCACCGAGGTCATAAGATTTTTTCTTTGCCTCGTGTGGTTCCCTGTTTCCCTTTACTAGGGCTAACGCCCAGTGGGTTATTCATGGGTTTTAAGTAGCACTTTAATTTACACTTCAGAGTTAATTCTCTGTTCCACTATTTCCTTTCTCTAAATGCTTGAATTGAGTTGAAAAGTGTAGAGAAAAGGAGATCACTTAATTTTTTGAGTTAATAAAATATGTTAACTGCTGGACAAAGCTTATTAAATAAACGGAATTATATGGGTTTAATTATTGTTAGAGTTAGTCCCCTCCCCTCACTTGAAAACGTGGGAGCGTCCCCCCCCCCCCCCCCCCCCACACCACCCCCACTTTAAAAACTGCTCATCAGGCCCTGTCCTGAGGAGCCACACAGTGGAATTCGTTGCCTGAAGACTGTAAAACCGCTTCAGAATCGAAAGCTACTTTCAGAAAAAGGATGCTGGCTTCAGGCAATCAAACTGTTGATGACTGAGCATTCAGTTATTGATATGTATTTAAGTGATAAATCTATGCTAAGTTAAGTTGAACGTTTTTAACACATTGTATGTAATATTATTTACTTTCATTTCAATACGGCTTTCTTGTCAAGACGTTAGTTAATAACTTACGTAATTACCGTATTCAAATAAAAGTGAATCAGTGAGAATGAATATACAAAACTCATATATTTGAACTGCGGATTAAAGAATTACTATGTGAATGATCCTCGCAGTTATGAACACTACTTAAGCAATAGTGAAAATAAAGCCTAATTGTGAGAAAAAGATACCTGCGTAACGTGCAACAAATCCACTTCTCACCACAGAGCCATCAGATTTGAAACGGACGTACAGTTTACCAGACGTAGTAGATATGGGAGCAAGAACGGAGTTTCCACTGAAGCGGCCAATCAGAGGAGAAGACGTAGAGTCGCCATCGTACACGTAAAGGTAATCGTAATTTGATTCAGTCTCAAACCGAGCGAAGATTAGCTGCAACTTTGCATTTGAAGAAAACATCCAGTAGCAATCCATATTATTACTGTAAGTGGGACTTTGGTTTGACCTTATTATTCCACTTGGTTTCCTTGCGTCACGTACCAGTAAATTACTCGAACATGAGGTTGATACTGTCACCGTTATTGCTGAACAAGTAAATTAAAGAGAAAAAGAATGAGACACAGAGTTCAAAACCCACCATTTACTGTGTAATTTAAATTCATACAAGGAACATGCAATAAAATTATGCACTACCTATCAATTTTTCTTTTTCGAGAGGCCAAAGCGATGACGTGCTGTTCAGTTGTTTCTTGGTATTATTGTTCTATCCCTTGTGTGTAGGTCTGAGGGAATCAACCACGTTGACCTATAATTTACCTATCTACGCATTGCAGTATATGCTTAGACAAGGAACTATTTTTTGGAGGGCAGACTAATAGGAAGTAATTATTCTTTTTAACTTAATAACAGAAATTTCAAGCTCACGATACAATGTTCTTTTTAACTTCTGGTCAAAAGAGATCATACTGTGATCTCGACACGACACACGTAACGAGGTACTAATTAAAAGAAATTGTCTACCTATGTTCAAAGTAAATACATCAGTGACAACGCCTTTAGCAATTCAGAGCCTGACTTAAAACGACAACGTCCTTCGTTCAGTATACTGCATGTTACTTTCAAAAAAGCAAGTAAATACAGATGTGACAGAAACGTTATATTAAAGTTGCATGTATATCTAAAATCAAGGTCAAAGAGAGACAAAGCACAAGAAAGCGCATGTCATGTCATAAATCTTCACTGCCTTAGCAGTTTGAACAACCATTAACAGTGAAAATTCTTTCTTTTTGTTTTATTTTTTCATTCTTTCGTTCATTCTTTCGTTCTTTTCAACCAACAAATCTCTATCTTGGCTTTTTAAGATAGAGCGTTTTGTCATAGAGCTAGGGCCTTAAAAAACCAACTTAATTTCTTTGGAGGCCGCGTAGAACCTTCAGTAACAAGTAAACGAGGGTTCCGCGTGCATGGAAAAACCAATTCAGACAGGAAGAAGAATTAGACTTTAAAAGTCGTTCGTGTCATAATCTACTCAGAATAGCATGGTGGAATAATCTATGTGAAACGTTTAAACGGCTGAAAGGTATAATAATTGAAATTCTAGCTTATTGTTTTGACCTGGCGTCATTGCATGACTGTCCTTTCCAATCAGGTAAACATGAACACACATTCAGTTGGCGTTCACAATACCCACCGTTATGTTACAGACTGCTGTTAATATAAGGAAACTATTATATAAACAATCATTACCAATGGTCTCTTTTCTATTTGGCCCTTAAGGGGAAAGCATAATTCTAATGGATTACTTAGACTGACCACGAGTTACTTAGATTGATTAATTTGTTTCTTTTTCTTATTTTTTTTTTTATTTTTTTGGTTTTTCTTTTTCTTTTTTCTTTCATCTTTCTTTCTTTCTTTCTTTCAATGGATCTAAGACGCTGTTTTATACCAAATTCTACGCTTTCTTTGAAATTGTCAATCAAATCGAAGTGCCAGTGTTTTGTCAATTTTGGATACTTCACAAATTAATGTGATCAAGTAAGCTGAAGCCACTCAAAAGGCACTAAGGCCACAAGGTAGCGGGCATTACCCCTTAAATCTACCAATGCAAAGATTGAGCCCAAGCATTAGCAGCCATGGACAGCTGTTTCGGCCTTGTTAGGCCTCATCAGCATGGCATAGCTAATGCTTAAGCTTGTTTTATTGATAGGTGGGTACTTGAGCCTGAGCATTAACTATGCCACGCTGATGAGGCCTAACAAGGCCGAAACAGCTGTCCATGGCTGCTAATGCTTGGGCTCAATCTTTGCATTGGTAGATTTAAGGGGTAATGCCCGCTACCTTGTGGCCTTAGTGCCTTTTGAGTGGCTTCAGCTTACTTGATCACATTAATTTGTGAAGTATCCTTGTCACTCCAGCCACATCCCACTAGCTTTACGATTGCATTTTGTCAATTTTGGCTTGGTTTCGTGTTTAGCGACTAGCGGATATCCAAAGTATCGCTATCAACATATTTCCCTGTCAAAAGGCAAAATCGCTTAACAGCTTAAGAGTTGAGAAGTAAAAAGAAAATTAAGTGAAAAGGAAATGAAAAAAAAAAAAAAAACAGGAGCTCAAAGAAAAACTTTGATATCGCCGAAATTCGAACCACCGATTAGAGAATGGACCCCCACGTGCCGGTTCTAAGACGATTGCGCTATCAAGTCAACAGTTGTACACATGAAAACGTAAAAACGTAAACGTTGACCCAATTCTAAACTTCTTAAACATTCCTAGTCTGTAGCGCTAACAGAAAGGGCTTCAAGAAAAATGTTTACCTAACATGTCTCCCTGTCAAAAAAAATTGCAAACATCGCTTTACAGATTAAGCGTCGATAGAAAAAAAAAACAGAGTCAAAGGAAGAGAAAAAATAGGAGTTCAAAGGAATCCAGAGACAAGAGTAGGCCTGCCCCGATTGTGCTCTTAAAATGCAAAAAGTTGCTACCTAAATTTCAAAACGTTGCTACAATTACATGAAGTATTTCTTAATATTTTTATATAAACGTTAATTAAAAGTTTTTTTTCGTCCTTCTTAATAATTGCTAATATAGGTCACGAAAAAAACTGATACGGGCGAAATTTAAGGATACTCTTAAGTCGTAACGGAACAAAACTTATGGCCGTTCATTTGACGTATTGCTGGACGATATGAGGGAACTCGAACAAAAATAACCCAACCGATTGTATTCAATTATACGCTAAAACTCCTCTTTTCCTCATGGCTCTACTTTCTCAGAGTCTAATACCATGTACCAAATCAAACTGGTACACCCTTTTTGGATTGTTAGAAGGAAGTTGATGAACATTCGATAAATTCGCATAAATGGAAGTTTTCTATGAAATTATTCACTTTTCGTGCTTGATACGAACTGTATTTGTTCAAAAGTTGCCCAGAAAGGCAAAACTTGCTCGAGGTTGATTGAACTGTAAAAAGCGGTGAGGGTAAAAGGAGGAATGAGTTTGCGGAATGGCATGTGGCATGACTTGCGGAATGGCATAATTATGCGGAATGTAATGTATGCAGAATGACCGGAAGAAATTAATGCCACTAAAAGGAGTTAATTATTCTAGAGCCTAACACAGTGAATAATCCCAAGCTAGTTGCCGAACTCGGTCACAACAAAATGTTGAAAAGAAATTGGTCACGATTTGACCGATAAATAATTCAGTGTTGAGCACTGCTCTCCACGGAGCTTGCTTTGATAAAAATATTTTACAAATGAACCCTTCAGGTGATTAAATTTCTCTTGAGTTTGATTCGATCGGCCGGCGGCCGCCATGAGGAGAAACATTTCAAAATTAAGCACTACTCTCCACCGGACTTGCTTTGGTATAAACATTGCACTTATAAACTCTTGAAACGTTTTGGTTTGTTCGCGAATGATATTTGCAATGCATTTGTGGTACTCACGAAAGAATCGTTCGGCAACGAGTAAACGAGCTATTGTCATCTTGTCAATTTCACTGCCCGGTGTATATCAAATTATGTATTTATCCATTTGGCCGTTTTGAAATGGCTTACATAAAATTTTATTTTTCCGGGGTTGATTGTTAAAAATTTAGGAACGGAGCCTCGTAGCTGAGCTTATATTATGGTTTTCAGCGCTTTACAAGAGTTTCACATCGGTCGCGCTGCTTTGTTATGATATTAGTTTATAATTGAACTCAGTGCTCGCGTTGTCGCCTCGTCGAAGAGCAAAAAGCGAGGAAAATATTATTCCCGAAGTGACTAATCCTATAAAAGCAAACTCAAGAGAAATTGTAATTTTTAAAATATTTATATCAAAGCAAGCTCCGTGGAGATGCACTGAACTTGTGGGCTACAGTCAAACTCACGAAAGATTTCTTTTAATCACTTCGCTTCAAGTCATTTATTCTCATTGCCTGCTTGCTCATAACTGTATTCATGTTTCACCTAAAAATACTGTCAAAAAACTCTGCCCAATCGGATTTGAGATGGTTGGTGTGATGTCTTTGTCGATTTTTACCAACCAAATGGTAGCCTGCGTGCAGATGTCTCCTATTTCCTTTGTTGCACGCGGAAAAGGTTCGTCTGCGAAACAGTAGCCTGTGTACAGACGCCCCTGTACACAGGCTACGAAACAGCGTCGCTAATCGCGTGTTCCAGTATCCCGCTGTTTGGTTTTAACTTTCGCATAAATAATAAAACATTATCCACCGCTGTGGAAGTCTGGCCATATGTCAGCCTGACCCTGACACAACATTTTCCCTAAGCTTTCCAGCTATTCAGTCAGCCTGTTACTCGGCCCCTGAACTTTGACTGTACTTGCACCAGTCTTATGTTCATTTTCAGACTCTTCAGCTACTCGCTTATTGATTGCAGGCCTAACAGGAGAATTGGGAATTACTCGTGCAGAATGCGTGGGGAAGACATTGACGATGTATCAAAACAAGGTCACCCCCATCCTCGCTTTCACCGTCAACTGTAAAATGGTCAATTGCACCACATCCTAAACATTATTCCGGCTCGGGTGGTCATGAAGGCCGCTTCCAAATTCTTGGAGAACTTCTTGTTTCATCTTGTTTTTGTCGTGTGTTTTGGGTTGCTATTTTTGCTGGTCACAAAGGAAGTCGGCTATGCTACTAAGAATAATCAGAATTAGATATGGTTGAGACGCAGGTAAACAATATCGATTTTAAGTTTATCTCGCTAAATATTCGACGGTTAGGGACCTGAGCAAAGGGAAAGCATTTTTTTTTCTTGCATCAAAAAACAAAAGGTGGATATCATCTTTCTCCAGCAAACTTATAGTACTCCAGAGATAGCTGATAATTGGCAACTTCAGTCAGTACAAAGGTAAAATGCATCATTCACATGGAACAAACCATAGAAGAGGGATTGCTATTTACTCGGACTTCGTAGAACGCCAGAGTCTAAAAATGTCGTTGGTTTTTCTTTGTCGTCGTCTTCGTAGTGTTTCATCTGCAAAGCTCGCTTCCGGCGTTTCTGCGCAAGCAATAACTTAAAATAACACAAAACAAAGCCGCTTTAATCATGTATGTTGGATAGAAACATCACTTACACGAAGACGTCGATTCACCTTGTGTTTTCGCGGTCTGAACAACTAATGTGTTAAGAGAAGTGTCTACCATTGTTTGCAAGTTAAAATGCGAGACAAAAGGTTTTAACATGGCCAAACTAAACTCCGGCTGCCGTGTAAACTCTGTAATTTGGAGTGGTACATTTCGCTGAATAATTCAAGTACGGGATATCACTCACCCCTGAGACTTTGACATGTAGTTTATTTACTATTTTTCTACAATATTTCAATTGCTGAGCGTTAGTTTTTGAACGACCTTACTCTCTTTGTAATATTACTGTCTCTGTTTCAAATAGCGTACGTATTTGCAAACCGTTTCACACTGCTGAATATTTTTTTCTCCTCACATTTCACCGAAATTCCTGTAACGATTATGTAAAACAAATCCTCCGTTATTTAATACAAGCTATATATACGCGCGGGTAGTTAAGGGTGAGTGCAATTTGTGGTCTTTGAAAAAATTTACAAGTGCTTATTTATTTCCAAATTGCACGAGAAAAATAGTTTAGTCTAAACAACAGTTTTCTCAATGTTTTTAAAGTTTTTTTTAGCTTCAAAAACTGGCTAAACAATTACGGGCTATAGCTATAAGGCTACTTTGTTTGTCAAGTGTCTATCAAGCGCTGTAATCATTACCTTCAGGCTTTCTGGTTCATAATCTTCGCCTTGTTTGTCCTTGTTTATTTATCTCGGTGCAAAATCGCTCGAGTGAAGTGTTGAGTTCAAAGGGCTCCTAATTCCAATTACGTCGGTAATTCCCTTCTCTGGAAACCATTTTTTCCAAACAGACAGCCAAAAAACAGTGCCAGACAAGGTTAATTTGGGAACAGAAATCAACAAAACTAAGTAATTAAGCGAAAATGTGGCTCAGCCAGGAATCGAACCTGGGTCTCCAGATTACCGGTCGGATGCCCTAACCACTAGGCCACTGAACCAACCACACTGGGAACACATATTTTTACTGTACAACACATACACAGCGTGGCCTTCAGATGGTAAGGTCCAAGGAGACAATTTCACACATTTTCTGCAATCAGGATCACGTCACTACTCCCCGATCGATCGGCGATGCACGGCCAAATCCCCCTGGAAATTAATTAAGTAAGGTAGGGAGGGGATATATTAGCAACTGATTGCCTTAATTACTTAGGATCCCCAGCCTATTCCCGTTTGGATGGCGATTCATTAGGGCAAGAGCATTCTTCGTGCTATGTACGCTCGTGATACCCTAGAGCAGGCACCCTGGTAAATATCCTTGGTGGGATCTGTGCAAATTATATATATATATATATATATATATATATATATATATATATATAATATATTATATATATATATATATATATTCTTGTGTAAAGATTTCCAGACTTCAGATATATATATATATATATATATATATATATATATATATATATATATATATATATATATATATATATATATTCTTGTGTAAAGATTTCCAGACTTCAGAAGTGATTCATAATCGCTTTATTGCAACAGCTCTGTTTCGTATAGCCAAATACTGACTACACTCATCAGGCAATAGCGACGAATATTGCCTGATGAGTGTAGTCAGTATTTGGCTATACGAAACAGAGCTGTTGCAATAAAGCGATTATGAATCACTTCTGAAGTCTGGAAATCTTTACACAAGAATATTTACAGCTCCTGAAAAGTTGAGCGCTCCACGAAAACCATTCTTCAAACATTGATTGACCTATATATATATATATATATATATATATATATATATATAAAACAGTTAAAAAGACCGAAAATGAACAACATTTGGTTCAAAAAAGATAAAAGTTTAAAAATTTAGGAATAAAAAACGTTTCGGTCTCTCGACCTTCGTCAGTTACAAACAGAATGTTAAAAACCTACAACTTAAATATGATTTTACAACAATGGTTACAAATTACATACGGTTTACGTAACTCAGACAATGAAACGAAAAACAATAGGTGTACAAAAAGTATGAAACAACTACGATAAATTAACAGGATGCGGAAAAACAACAATAATAGAACTAGTGATAAATGTTATGTAATTGTCGCAGCGCAACAGGTTCCCCATCAAGGGCCTCTGAATCATCATACCTGTCAGTATCATAACAAAATCCCTAAAGAGGGCCCTTAAACAATAAGTAATAATTTCCCAACAAAGAGCCTTTGAATGACCTAGCTAGCACAAAAATAACAGAATCCCCAAAAGAGGGCCCCTGAGCGCTGAAACAACTACAAGTGCTAAAGATTACAATTAATGAGTCCGATACACACTGACTTGTTAAAATATATAAAAATAAATTCACTGCCAATAAGCACCTTAAGAAAATCGCAACCTATTGTCCAAACTCTGCTGAAATTAAGTATAATGGATGCGGTTTTTTGAATGAAATTCTTGTCTTTTATTAAGTCCATAAGGTGAAAGGGAAAACAACTGCGCACTCCAGTATGCTTCTTTCGTAATTAATAGCTGTTCAGTGTTTTCGGACGTGTTAGTTTGGATTTGATCGATACATTGAAATGTAAAGTCCGATAGCACGTGCGGAGTTCGGTTGAAGTGTGTGGCGACCTCGCAAGTCTTCTTATTGGTTCTCATGGACGATTTGTGATTTCTGAATCATTCGCCGAATCAGGACTGTGAATCATCAGTGATCCTTTTGGTTCTGCATCTTTCGTTGGCCCAGGAAGCGCCTTCAACCGTCTATATATATATATATATATTTGAAATTTAAAAGACAGTAATTGCGCATTTAGTTCTGGTTTTAAGCGGCTGATGTAGATCGCTTCTTTGAGCTTAAGACAATGTCTAGTTTTAGCTGAATCTATAATCTTGAAGCAGTCAACCGAGCATTTGCGTTTACAACTAAGTGAACCGTTCAGGTGTCTGAAAACATGAGAATTTTTGTCAGTTGAGAGATGCTCTTTTACCCTGGTTGTAAAGTGGCGTGACGTCTCGCCAATGTAACGGGAGTTACATCCCGCACAAGTAAATTGATACACAACCAGAAACTTCAACGCATCGGGAATAGGATCTTTAAAACTGAAAAAATTCTTGATTTTGTTTGTAACTGTTACTGTATTTTAAATTTCAAATTGCTAACGTACTCAAATTGTAAACTTATATATATAATTTGCACAGATCCCGCCACGGATACTTACCAGGGTGCCTGCTCTAGGGTATCACGAGTGTACATAGCACGGAGAATGCTCTTGCCACACGACCTTTTATTAATAATAAGATAATTGAGTGTAACCTTTGTGCCCTGAAGAAGCCGCACGGCGAAACGCGTCGGCGTAATAAAATGTCATTATGACACTTTCAGACTATCAAATCACAAGCTTAAGATCGATAAAGTTGCGAGGGCGGAAACTAGTCAAAAAAAATGTTCAAACTTACGCTTTTTTGCAGACAAATTCCCAGCCATGCTTGTGCCTTTTCGATAATTTCATGAGGTCCCGGATGTTTACTGTCTGTGTTAGCCAGTAGCTGTTGACGACAATCTAGCCACAGCATTTTTACTAAGTCTTTAGCATGCTCCAAATTCTACACCAGTTTCTCTCCCTGCACAGTGCTCGATACGTTAAAGTAGAGCAAAATATTGAAAATAGAAAAAAAAACTGCTCTTTTATCCCTACAAGCCTGTTTCGTGATTGCTAGCTCTACAATCACGAAACAGGCTCGTAGGGATAAAAGAGTTTTTTTTTTTCTATTTTCTTTTCTAGTGCACGCGCCTATTATTACCGTTAGCGTTCGTGTTTGTATTGCACGCGCTTTTTGTTACCGGCATTATTGTTAGCGCTCACGTGTTTAGATTTGTAAGCCGCACTTTTATAATTGCGTGTAACGCTTGTAACAGTCATTCACCCTGAGGAAGACTGTTCTACACAGTCGAAATATAGGTGGTCCTTAAAAATGTTTTTTTCCCTTGTGTTTAGTTATATTTGAAACGGGAAACAGTATAAATACATTTTTGATGCTTGAGATTATCATATATAACTATCAGCGGATAAATTGAAGACTTCATCTGCTATAAAAGTGCTCAATGGAAAAACCAGAGCTGTGAATATAATATTCAATTGTGGAGTCGGACTAATTCAAACACATTTATTTGCTACTCCGAGTTTCATGCCTCTCACGAAGCAATCATCAGGCAACTGGCAACAATAACGGTTACATTTAAAGATATACAAAATTTGAAAATATGGAACAATGCTTACTGGCGTGTAGTCTGCGAACGCAGACGTATTTCCGGTTGTCGTTTCTCTCCGCCCGAAAAGTAACGTCTGCGAGCTCGAGCCGCAAAACGATTTCTGTGACGTAAAATCTTTTGTTTGGTAGTGGACCAATCAGATTAAACGATAGGTGCCATACACGAGTTACTCTCGCGCGAGTACGCGCTCTTTCGTGTCTGGAATGTGCAGGCGAGATTCTTAGTTATGGCGCGTGAAATCGACAACCATGAATGAAACTCCCAAGAAGATTTCCCACGGGCGAATGGTGCATTCTTTGTAAAAGGACGTTTCCTTCAGCTAAGGAGAAGATTCTTGTGTTTGGCAAAAGCAGTGTTGATATAAGTTCTTTGGGTTTTCGTGCTACAAATGTTGATCTTTGCGTTTACGTCGACTCTGAAAAACTGGCCATTTGTCGAACGCAGTGCTATAATCGTCTAGTGCGATTCAAGAATGCCCTACAAAAGGTGGACGATATTAGCGGAGAAATCAAGCATGATTTCGGCAGTACTTTGCCCCTTCGTGTTAAAAGGATGGCGAAAGATAACAGCACACATCGGTGTCGAAAAAAAGTCTGGATTTTGGAAATCCCCGTGCGAGCGCTACTGCTTTGCATGTTGCGAAATCAACAACTGAAACCACCAAGAACATTGCGAGTCCTGGATTTCGTCAGTATCATGGTGGGAAATAAATATATACACTTCATTTAATGCCACCCCCAGGCGTGAAAAATTGTTTCATTACAGGCGAAGCAATAAGATGCTTAGAACTAACTCTTCGATAACAACATTTGAAGAGAGCCTTGTGAAATTCAAACAACGCTTGAGAGCGCGCGGCCTTCCAAAAATATATATAATAGAAAGGTGTCTGTCAGGGGTCAACTTTGCCTCTAGATGATCGGCTCTAAAACAAAAGAAAAAACACGTACCACACAGGAGTTAAAAACCTTAAACAGATATTGATGGAACACTGGAGATTTATACAAAATCAGCCACTGCTGAGAACGATCTATCCTAAAACTCCGATAATATCACAGAGGTAAAACTCTCAAAGACACACTCGTCAGAGCAAAAATAGCCTTTTTAGGCCCTAATGCGAGGCAACCGCAAAAACCACACTGAAGGAGTCCGTGCGGGCCTGTCATTTATTTCCCATCTCGTCAACAGCAACTGCCCTTACAGATTTGCGATATAATTCGCTCTTTGTTATTTTCCTCTATTTCTCATCTCCAAGCCACAGTTCAGGCGATCCAAAGACAATTGAGTAATCCCCATTATTGACTTCTTTTGTTTGTTTGTCAGTGGCTATTTCAGCCAAAGATATGGCAGTAATTCTCAGGGAATTTAGGCGTAGCACTTGATCTTTTATGAGGCTGTTAAGCGGAGAAATCATGACGATAATATTCTTCTGGTCAGTTGACTCAGGCAGGCATGAGTAAACTAACGGCAAAGCCTGATAAATCAGCGACTTTCCGAAACCCGTTGGTAGATTAACAAAAATATCCTTCTTTTCTTTAACAATGTACTTTATGGACTCCCTTTGATACGTATTCAAACCGTCAAATCCAAAAACATCGCAAACCTTCCTGAACGCGTGTTCCATTGTGTCGGCCATTTTTTGTCCACGAGAAAACATGACTATCGCGCGCGCGTTGGTTCTGGATTTTTAAGAGCTAAACTGTGATTGGCTGAAGATTTTACGTCACAGAAATCGTTTTGCGGCTCGAGCTCGCAGACGTTACTTTTCGGGCGGAGAGAAACGATCACCGGAAATACGTCTGCGTTCGCAGGCTAACTGGCGTGACATGCCAAGATGTAATTGGTCGACGGAAGCACTAAACGTTAAGCAATCACGGTATTTAACAGGAATTTCTTAGAATGTCTACAGATCGATGTCAGTTCATTTCTATGATTAAGTGTCGACATTTCTGGTTTACATATTATAAAATATTTTTCCCACAGACACAGATTACATTTTTTGTTGATATTTGAATACGATCTGGCTTGCCTTACTTTTCGCCACTTAATTACGTAATTGATTTGTCGATCTTTCAGACTCCATATGTGCTTGCTGAGTTCGGTTACATTTTTGTATCTTTCGTTCCTGAAGGAGCATGTGTGGTTTCTGTAACGTTCTTTGAATGTTGTGTCACACAGTCCGATATAAGTCTCTTTGGATTGCGGGGTGACGACCTCTGCTTGGTAGATAATGTTCCACACATTACAATTTCCGTTTAGGGGGCAAGATTTCTTGTTCCGGCAATTACACGCGCTATTGGTTTCTTCTGATGGATTTAAGGGTTTGCCCATTTGAGCTTTGTTGTGGCTGGAGATTATGGTCTTCACGTCACTCATACAGCTATAGCTCAGTTTAAGAGTGTTCCGGTTAAAAATTTTGTGGAGTGGATTGGATTTAGGAAAGTGCCTATCAACAAGTGAAAGGAAGCATTTGCCGACTTGGGTTTCTACATTTTTACTGTATGGCGAGTTGAACCACGTTATGTTTCTTTGACGGTTTCTTTTTGTTCGTGGTGCATCGGGAGTTGTTTCTTTGTAGGACAGGTTGTAGTTGTAGCCACTTTTGTTAAGAGCGTCTTGGTACGTACTTTTGGCCTTGTCAAAACATTCCTTGTCAGATGATATTTCGGAAAGACGCTTGTTAATCGATTCAGGGATGTTTCTCAGAATAGAAGGTGGGTGGTTAGATTGCTTGTGCACGTACAACGGTATGTTTCCCTCTTTTGTGAATGGGAAGTGCTTTCCGCTTTTTAGGTCGAGGGTGACATCTAAGAAATTGACTCTGGTTAAATTGGCCTCTACTGTAATCTTTAGATCATTGTCACGGAAAATTTTGCACAAGTCTTTCTTAATTCGTTCGATCTCTTGTGGCGTTTTATTGAATGCTGACAGCCCGTCATCGCGAGAAAGACCAATGCTTTTTCCATACTTTTGGGTGAGTTGGGATAGGATGTAGCAGCCAACCGGCCAGCTCACACAGCTGGTTGGCTGCTACATCCTTTATCGCGATGACGGGCTGTCAGCATTCAATAAAACGCCACAAGAGATCGAACGAATTAAGAAAGACTTGTGCAAAATTTTCCGTGACAATGATCTAAAGATTACAGTAGAGGCCAATTTAACCAGAGTCAATTTCTTAGATGTCACCCTCGACCTAAAAAGCGGAAAGCACTTCCCATTCACAAAAGAGGGAAACATACCGTTGTACGTGCACAAGCAATCTAACCACCCACCTTCTATTCTGAGAAACATCCCTGAATCGATTAACAAGCGTCTTTCCGAAATATCATCTGACAAGGAATGTTTTGACAAGGCCAAAAGTACGTACCAAGACGCTCTTAACAAAAGTGGCTACAACTACAACCTGTCCTACAAAGAAACAACTCCCGATGCACCACGAACAAAAAGAAACCGTCAAAGAAACATAACGTGGTTCAACTCGCCATACAGTAAAAATGTAGAAACCCAAGTCGGCAAATGCTTCCTTTCACTTGTTGATAGGCACTTTCCTAAATCCAATCCACTCCACAAAATTTTTAACCGGAACACTCTTAAACTGAGCTATAGCTGTATGAGTGACGTGAAGACCATAATCTCCAGCCACAACAAAGCTCAAATGGGCAAACCCTTAAATCCATCAGAAGAAACCAATAGCGCGTGTAATTGCCGGAACAAGAAATCTTGCCCCCTAAACGGAAATTGTAATGTGTGGAACATTATCTACCAAGCAGAGGTCGTCACCCCGCAATCCAAAGAGACTTATATCGGACTGTGTGACACAACATTCAAAGAACGTTACAGAAACCACACATGCTCCTTCAGGAACGAAAGATACAAAAATGTAACCGAACTCAGCAAGCACATATGGAGTCTGAAAGATCGACAAATCAATTACGTAATTAAGTGGCGAAAAGTAAGGCAAGCCAGATCGTATTCAAATATCAACAAAAAATGTAATCTGTGTCTGTGGGAAAAATATTTTATAATATGTAAACCAGAAATGTCGACACTTAATCATAGAAATGAACTGACATCGATCTGTAGACATTCTAAGAAATTCCTGTTAAATACCGTGATTGCTTAACGTTTAGTGCTTCCGTCGACCAATTACATCTTGGCATGTCACGCCAGTAAGCATTGTTCCATATTTTCAAATTTTGTATATCTTTAAATGTAACCGTTATTGTTGCCAGTTGCCTGATGATTGCTTCGTGAGAGGCATGAAACTCGGAGTAGCAAATAAATGTGTTTGAATTAGTCCGACTCCACAATTGAATGAATAAGAATATACACAAAATTTGAAAATACAGTACAACAAACGAACAAATATTTCTTAAATCTCTAAAACCAGAAAAAACACGAAAAATTGTACACGGAAAATGTTTAATCAAGAATATCAACTGGTGAGAAAAACAGTAAGGTCATCTTGGCTGAACTTGAATCTTTTTATCAGGCTCTTTATCGAAACAAAGATAACAGTTATGAGCACAAACTGGAATGAGAGTTTTTTTAAATTTACTCAGAACTTGAACATGCGAGGGTTATCTGACTAACCAAGAATGTCTCAAGGCTTTGCTTCAAAAAATCACCTGGGCATGTCGGCCTTACTGCCCATATTGGATGATCTATTAGTGGACTCTTTAAACACAGCTCACAGACAAGAGAAGCTTTCAAATTCACAAGGCATTAATTCTACCTGTAGAGAAGAAAGACAAAGACAAAAGGCGCATATATAACTGGAAACCAATTTTACTTTTGAATGCTGACTTGAAGACTGGTTTCAAAGCGTTAGCGGCCAGAGTAGATAAAAGTACTATCCCCCCGTTCCACAAGTCTCCAATCTTTTTCACGTACCTTCATTAAGTTTCCTTTTACCATCAGCATGCCGAGGGTATGTTGTAAGCGTATACGTTCTTACTTGCCTGTGAAATATTACCTAAGTCGTGAAATTCTGTGTTGCTTTTTTGAGTTTATTGAAGTGCTTCGATTGTACCACATTGCACATTGGATCGCTTTCCTTGTAAAAGCACCTACATATTTTTTTAACCCTAGTTATGTTTAATTTAGTTAGCGCTGCTTAGAAATCAGTACACACAAAAAAAAACAATCAATGTGTATATGTGTACATCTCCATGAACTATAGACCAAAACCCTGAGGCTATGTAAAATACAACTCTCTATATCTTTCGGGGCCGGATCTAAGATTTATTCGAAGGGGTTTGGATTATACGACCGCTGAAGGCAGGAGTTTTTAGTGGGGTATCGGGGGCATGCACCCCCGGGAAATTTTGAAATGTTAGTCCTCAAAAATGCCATTTCTAGCTTTCTCAGGGGCAAATGAAAGTGATTAAATAGCTGTAGATTTAAGTCAACTCTTGCGACAAAACGAAAGAATAAGCTAAAACGATCGACATTTCTCGATGTACATTCGAAGTTATATTTACAAATCTATGTTGAATTCAGTTGATTTGACATACGCAATAGAGTTCAGGCTTAACAGGCTTGCAACTTTGTATTACATTAAAAGCTGAAGAAACAAGAAGCTAATCCAGCAATTATTTTAGCGCTGATGCATCAGGTATGTCGACATCGGTATGTTATTTTATATTATGCAGATCCAAACCTCAAATTTGCTGCTGTGAGCGAAATACTCTATTGATTTCATTGCTTTACCTTATTTTAATTTTTCACCATTGTTTTGTGGTTACTGCAAGTTTTTAGACGTTATAATTAACGCCTTAATTTAAGGGGAGATAATTACGCATTTGCCACTGCGGAGGCAGCAGCCTCGAAACGTCTGGCGTTTAAAACTAATTTTTAGCACGTTTTCAAAAAATTCCAAAATGTTTATTTATGACATCTGTGCTACACAGTTTTATCAAACTATTAATTTTAGGGTAGTCGAACGAATTGAACTACTCTTGAACTACTCTTGGATGGATCCGCAGTCCGCACCAGACTTTTTTAGAAATTAAAAAAAGAGCCGTCAATTCGTACATGTCTCCATCTCCAAGAACAATAAATCAACTCCTGAGCTATGTAAAGTTTAACTGCCCAAAGCTTTCATAGAAGTTTGTAACTGGTTTTCCGTTACAGGCACAGAGTTAATCTTGTCTTTCTTTCCAACAAATTCTGAAATGACTTCATTAAAGTCGATTTTCTCATGTTTATGAAGTTATATCACGGTAGTGAGGACTACCTAGCAAGTGACATAGTGCCCCGTCTTGAGCCTCTTCACTCTACTAAAGCTTTGCTTTAGTTTCAATTTCTTCTTTCTGCACTGTTATTTTGTCAGTGCCGATGGCAAAGTAACAAATCTGTAATTGAATTTTTGGCCATGGAAAGCTTAGTAAATCGCGAAGGAAGGCCGATCCAAAGGCTATAAAACGAGACGACGACAACGCGTTCACTCTTTACTATCCCGCTTGCTTTCTGATCGCTTTTTTTCCGCCTTGTCTGTATTCGGTCCACCAATGAGTCAAGTCGCTCCTCAATGGAAACCGACATTTGGTGTTGAAAAATACCGTCTGTTGTCTTATCAACAACACGTCAAAGAAATAAGCAAAGTTAAATGAATAAAACTGAGCAAATTGTGTTTTTTACTGACAAAAAATTACCTTTTATGCATTTGCTTTTTATACATTTTTTTCTTATTTACTTTTATTTTTCGACTTTTTCAGGTACGCTGCGTACAGGTAGCTACACCCCTGATTATGAAGAGTTGTTTAAGTAAAACGACTTTAGAATGTAGGGCCAGACAATTTCAGTACAAATTATTAAACAGAATTATCTTTTGCGACCGGTCTAACGAGTCCCTAATGGTAAGAGCATTTGTTTGTTCAGTGTGAGTTTGCTAATAGCTTGTGGCAATCTGTGACGAATTATTAGAAGGTTTGTAAATGTTTTGAGCACTGCAGACCATCTGGACATAACGTTTGGAATTTATGAAAAGGATTTTCAATTGATTAATCATATTCTTCTCCTTAGTATCAAACAAATTATTTATCGGTGTTGCAGTTTGTCCTAGCTTAAAACCGTCACTGACCTTGTTGATTGAAAACAGTGAAGTATACATATACTGTTAGAGTCACGGATAAGAGAGAGAAATATCTCCATTGATATTCAATAATAAATGGCAGTCTCTGCTATCAGCATTGTAAATAAATATACGGAACAATAGAGGATGGTATTTACTGTAATATATGAGAATGAATATATAAAAATCCTATATTTGAATTGCGAATTAAAGAATGAACATTTACGCCTTTTCTCCTTCCCAAATAGTAGCAAAACCCCTGCTCCTGGCTTTCCAGAGCTATGTTTACTGGGCAAATAAATCATTAACCAGATTGGACTAAAATGGCTATGGGGAGCGTCTTGTACCACCAACAAGATGAAAACGAATGATGCCCACGCGGCTGTCTGATCACATGACCCATTCTCAGACCTCAGCTTTGAGGGTATAAGAATCAATACGAATAACACCTCCCTAAGTCAGGCCTCCTTGGATACAAAAGCCAATGAACAGGAGGAAAAGACATAAACATTCTATTTGCGCGCAAATACTTCATGTGAATGATCATCGCAGTTATGAACACTACTTAAGCAGCAGTGAAAACATTAAGCCTAAAAAGAATTCAGGCTTGTATGGCCTTTACCGGTGCAGTGCTCTACCAACTGAGCTAACAAGCCAACTGGGAGCTGGTCATTTTGTTGGTTCATAATTTACCCGTGAGTGGTGAATATATGAGAATGAATATATGAAATATCATTCACATATTCATTTATTGTCATATCGGTCTTTTGTGTCATTTCTACAAGACCTGTACTTGTATTTGTACCTTTTTTTATTTTTTGTTCTAAAAACAACTCAGAATAGAATGGTGGAATAATCTATGGGAAATGTTCAAACGGATGAAAGGTTTAACCATGGCTATTCTAGTTCATTTTCCTGACCTACCGTCACGGCATAAGCGTCCGGTCCAACAAGCTGCGCATGAGCACACGTTGGGGCGTACACAAGAGCCACCGTTGTAGCATCTTTGCCTACAGATTGCTGTTAAAATAAAGGAACTATTATGTAAACAATCCAACATCCAATACCAAATGTTAATTTTCTATTTGGCCCTCAAGGGGAAAGTATAGCTCTAATAGATTGTCTACATTGGCAAGGTCTGCTTTTTTCGCTTTTTCCCTGTGTATCTTTAGTTCTTTCTTTCTTCTTTCCTTTCCTTTTCTTTTTGTTTCTTTCAATTTTTTGTTTGTTTGTTTGCTTGTTTCTTTTTTATTTATTTCTTTTGTTTGTTCCTTTCTCCTATTAAACCAACAAACTTCTATTTTTAGTTCTTTCTACAAGGGCTTTTTTTTAGAGCAAAGGCCTTAATAAGCGAAATTTATTTGGAGGTAACATTTATGAAAAATCCAGAGCCCTTAGCAAAAATTAAACGACGGTTGCGGCCTGCGAGTAGTAGACCAAAAAGGTAACAGAAGTTAAGACATTCAAGGTTGTTGATCTACGACCTAGTCAAACGCCACGTGCTTTAACAACAACTTTGCTTTTCATATACAAAAAAGAGAACTGCAATGATCAAGCAATGCTGATGATGGACGTGCGTCATCAGCATTGTGTGCGTGGGTGCGCGCATGGAAAGGCCAGCAGACCGAAGAGGAAGCAGAAGTTAAGTTTTAGAAAGATGCTGGACTACGACCGAGTCAATCGCCATGCTCTTTAACAACAACCTCACTTTTCGTACCAAAGAAAGTAATACAGTGATCGAGCAATGCTGATGACACACTTGCGCCAAAAATAAACATTGGAACAAAAATAGACATTGTAACATTTTCCTACCGACACTGCATGATGGTCCGGTCCAATCAGATGAACACGAACATTGTCCGGGTCTTACACAGGAGCCACCGTTAAGGCATCCTTGATCACAGATTGCTGTTAAAATAAAGAAACTATTATACAAACAGTGAATATCAACGGTTTCCTTTCTAAATTAAATATGTGACTGATCATCGCAGTTATGAACACTACTTAAGCAGTAGTAAAAATAAAGCCTGAAAAAAAAATTCAGGCTTGTACGGGATTCGAACCCACGACCTCTGCGATACCGGTGCAGCGCTCTACCGACTAAGCTAACAAGCTGATTGTTTTGTTGGTTCGTTATATACCCGTGAGTGGTGAATGTATGAGAATGAATATATCAAAATCATATATTTGAACTGCGGATTAATGATTAAACATGTGACTGATCATCGTAGTTATGAACACTACTTAAGCAGTAGTGAATTAGAACCCACGACCTCTGCGATAGCGGTACAGCGCTCTACCGACTGAGCTAACAAGCCATTTCTATTTGGACCTCAAGAGGAAAGCATAGTCCTGATAGATTGTTTAGATTGGCCACGGTTTTTCTTTCGTTGAGAGCCTATCGAACGATGTAGTACTTACAGGGCTATGTGATCGAGGCAATAGAGATCCCATCACCCCACTGGAATTGGATGTACTTGTAGAGGATTACACGACCACACTCTCTCACGTTCTTGACCGTCATGCACCTTTAAAAACCAAAACAGTGCGGGCTAGGCCCAAGGTACCGTGGTATACCAGTGAGATAGCTGAGGCAAAAAGGGGACGCCGGAAAGCAGAACGGAGATGGAGAAGAACACGATCACAGGACGATTTGTTGGCATTCAAGAAACTCAAGGACCATGTCACTTTCATAAGTACACGGGCTAAGCGTGCTTTCTACTCAGACTTTGTGAAAGACAATAGTAAAGACCAAGGAAAGTTATTTAGGGCCACTCGATCGTTGTTACTTCCGAAGAATGAGTTGTGTTTTCCAGAATACACGGACAACTCAATCTTAGCCAACGATATCGGGCGGTTTTTTGACCGTAAGATTGCAAAGATTCGGACAGAACTTGATGCGTGCACTCTTCACCCTGGGGCGGTGGCTGAGGATAAAGTGTTTACAGGCGATAGGAAACTTGATCATTTCAATACGTACTCTGTGGAAGATAAGAGGAAGCTGGTCTGTAGATCATCGTAGAAAAGCTGTCAACTCGATCCTATGCCGACCAATTTAGTAGTCGGCATGTCCGATAAGCTTCTCCCTATCATCACTAATGTCGTGAATTCCTCACTCTCCTTGGGACATTTTCCATCTGATTGGAAAACGGCCCTCGTGGATTCAAGACTGAAGAAGACCAAGCAAGGGACTTCCTTATCCAATTTAAGACCTGTGAGTAATCTGCAATACCTCTCTAAATTGGGTGAAAGGGCAGTTTATGATCAGACAACTGATCACGTTACTCAGTCGGGCTTGTTTCCCATCCTCCAGTCAGCCTATCGACTGGGTCACAGCACAGAGACTGCCCTACTGAAGATACAGAATGACAGAATAGCTGCAATGGACAATCTACGAGTTACTCTCTTGGTATTGTTAGACCTGAGTGCAGCATTCGACACGATTGACCACCAAGTGTTGCTGAATCGCCTGTACGTGACGTATGGAATTACAGGTACCGCTCTTAAATGGTTTCACTCGTATTTATTAAACAGGAAACGGCGAATCCTGATTAACGGGAGCTATTCGAGTGACTTTGATCTCCCTCAAGGGGTACCTCAAGGATCATGTCTAGGTCCCTTGCTTTTCACGTTGTACGCAAGTAAGCTCTTCGATGTTGTTGAATCCCATCTCCCTAACGTTCACGCATACTCTGATGATACGCAGCTTTACATCTCATTTAAGCCAGATGGTTCTGCTACTGAGACGGATGCTGTTGACGCTTTACAAGCCTGCATCAGGGACATAAGAACCTGGATGGTCCAAGACAAACTTCAGCTGAACGATGCTAAGACTGAGTTTCTTATTATAGGTACACGCGCACAGTTAAATAAGGTTATGATAAATGACTTGCAAGTAGGTGAGGTAATGGTTTCTGCTGTCTACTCGGTTAGAAACCTTGGTGTTTGGTTTGATGCAAACATGAATATGATCACACATATTAACAGCATATGTCAGGCTATTTATTACCATCTACACAACATCCGGCGTATCAGAAAGTATTTATCATATGACAATAGGAAGACCATTGTACAGGCTATTATAATGTCACGATTAGACTACTGTAACGGTTTATTATACGGTACGCCCGCTGTTCATCTTGATAAGCTGCAACGCCTGCAGAACGCGGAAGCTCGGCTAGTATGTACTGTATCCAGGTATGGTAATATAACACCATCCCTGATCAACCTGCACTGGCTTCCGGTTACCCATAGAATAGAATTCAAGATAGCAATGCTAGTTCACAAATGTATTTACGGTGTCGCACCACAATATCTTTTAGACTCGATAAAAATCAAAGAGTGCTCGCGGTATCAGTTGAGATCACACCGGGGCATACTTCTAATGGACAATACTTATAGAACAAAAAAGACACTAGGTGATAGGGCGTTTGAAAATGCCGCGCCCAAAGTATGGAATCGACTCCCTTTAGAAATTAGACAATGTCAATCATTGAACACTTTTAAAGTTTTACTAAAGACACATCTTTCTAAATTAGCTTTTTATTAGCTTTCTTATTAACTCATATTTTTATTTTTATTGTTTTCCGAAAATTGTAAGTTATTATTATTATTATTATTATTATTATTATTATTATTATCATTAATTGGATTAGCCATTTATTACTTTAAGATTTCAATGTTGTAATGCGCATTCGATCATATCTTTATTGCATGTTAGACTGCGCAATATAAGAAATAAACATTATTATTATTTCTTTCTTTTCCTTCTTTTCTTTCTTTCTTTTCTTTATTCCTTCCGTTTATTCTTTCATTCTTTTCCATTTTTCCATTTTTTTCCATTTTTTATTTGCCATGAACCACATAAAAATACAAAACACTAGAAATTTAAAAATACGAAAAACAAGAAATTTATAATAATTTAAACTTAAGTTATGGTGGCCTGCGGGTATTTATGCTGTCGTGTGCTTCCTTTAAAAAATGCATTATTGAAAAGGAGAAAGATATCTTAAAAATTTCAGCCTCCGAAACAAGAATCCTTGAATAATATAATAATTTAGGTTTTATGGCTTTTTCTTGAAAAACAAGGTTTTGGAAAACTTTTTACCACAGAAAGAATTCGATTCTGATCGCCATAAAATCAAATTATTATATTTTTGAGGATTTTTCTTTCGGAGGCTGAAATTTCTATAAAATCGGTCCACGTTTTCCTTTTCAAAAACGCAATACATAAATACCCGCGGGAAACTTTGACCAACAAACCTCTATCTTTTGGTTTTCTATGCTAGAGAATTTTGTTATAGAGCTAGGGCCTTAAAAATCAGCTTAATTTATATATTTAGAAGTGAAAATTACTAAAAGTGCAGAACATAAACACAGGTAAACATAAACACACGTTTGGGCCTACACAAGAGCCACCTTTATTGCATCCCTGCTTACAGGGTACTGTTAAAATAAGGGAAATATTATATAAACAAAGAATACCAACGGTTTCTTTTCTATTTGACCCTCAAGGGGAAAGCAAAGTTCTGATAGATTGTTTATATTATCTAGATCTTTTCTTTCTTTGTTAGTTTATTTCTTTTTTTTTTTTTTTTTTTTTTTTCGTTCTTTCTTTCGTTCGTTCGTTCGTTCTTTTGTTGTTTCAAACCAACAACCCTCCATTTTTTACCGTTTTAAGTTAGGGAGTCGTTTTAGAGGTAGGGTTTGCTAAAAAGTAAGCTTAATTTATTTGGCGGTAAAAATTGCTAACAGTCCGGAACGTAAATTGACCACCGTACAGGCATTCGACAAGAAGACGTTTCGAGCGTTAGCCCTTCGTCGGAGCGAATTGAGGAATTGTGGGTTATGCAGCATGGTTTATATACAGAAAATGGAGCTAAGCTATTGGTGGTAACATGGTAACGTGAAAAACAGGAATAAATTAATTGAATGAAAAGCGCTCGTTGAATGATGATTGCTGAAATTTTGTCCTGAGTTCTTGAACTTGCACGAAATGTGAGAAGTAGACCTCTAGGATGATGTCCTCTTCCTTCTTGAGAGTGAACATGCCAATGGCTACTTTTCCATAACGACGACCTGGAATTTTCGGTTTCTTCATTGCCTCTTGAAATTGTTTGAAATTCTGCACAAATAGAGCACTTGGAAATGGCTTCCTTGCCAGTATTTCTCTTTATTCCAGACCAGTAAACCCTATCGCGATCTCTGATGGCCACCCTACCAAAATTGTGGAATTGACGGTTTGCAGCGCTGAGTCGCATCATGGTCGCTTTCTGCAACTTTGCGAGCCTTCCACTTGTAGTATTTGTGTGTTTAGTACTACCCTCCCCACCCCTCGTGTTCTAGGACGGAGCATGCACGAGGTTTGTAATGGCATGGGTTTTGATCTGCGGTTAAATCCGAATCATCCATTGGTTAGGCTTCCTTCATAGCGTAGAAATAGCGTTTTTCCTCTTCTCTTCTCTTTTTTTCTTTTTATTTGTGTATTTGTGCTTCAGTTTTCTTGCTGACCTATAATTTATTTCTATTTATTGCTGATGTCAACTGGCGCCTGGCTCCGCTAGCCCTTATGGTTGTTCCAGGCAGCCAGTGCTCTTAACTTTTACCTTTAATTTTTTCATCGTCAAATTATTTTTTTCTTAGCAAGAATGAGTACAAATAAAGATTGTTGTTGTTGTTGTTGTTGTTGTTAAATCTGAGAAAACACTACATTTTAGGGACGAGGACAATAGTTGGTATATTTTTGTTGGAGATGGCAAGTGAATTTATAAGCGATACACCGGGATTAAAGCCGTTTGACTGTTCAGAGACTGCTGGCATTTCCACACGCTGGGAAAGATGGCTACGAGCTTTTAAACTATTTGCGATGGGAGAAAGAGTCAGAAATGCTGACCAGGAGAAAGCGTTTCTGTTACATACCGCCGGAATAGATGTTCAAGATATTCACTTTATTACGGTGAACGAAGAAGGATCAGATAGTTACCAGCAAGCGACAGCGACCTTGAATAAATACTTCAAACCACAAGGGAATGTTCCGTATGAAAAGCCTTGTTAATTTATCGACGAAAGAGTCAACTAGTCAGAGAAACCGTTGAACAGGTTGTGACCAGATTGAGACAAAAAGAGCAAACTTGTGAACTTGGAGACGCTACTGCTGTGGATAAGCAAATTCGTGATCAAGTGATTAGCAAGTGTCTTTCACGCGAACTTCGTTAAAAGTTACTCCAGAAAGGTAAAGCCTTGACACTGCAACAATTAAGAGAAATTGCTCGTGCTATGGAAGAATTAGAGAAGCAGGCCCGTTCGATTAAAGAAGCAAATAGTGAGATAAAAAGCTCCGAGGCGAACATTGTGTCAGGGAAGACGAATTATAATTACAAAGGAGCTCCGAGCACATGGAATGTCAAATGTTTCTGTTGTGGAAATGTGGGACATAAAGCTGACGACCACCGATGCCCAGCGAGGGGTAAACAGTGCAGAAAGTGAAACGGGACAGGAAATTTTGAGGTTGTGTGTAAAACAAAAAGGGGACAAAACAGTGTCTGAGGAGATGGAGGACCAGGGTTGGCGCAGTGGTGAGCAGGGTTGGCGCAGTGGTGAGAGCGCTCGCCTTCCACCAACGTGGCCCTAGTTCGATTCTCAGAGTCGGCGTCATAAGTGGGCTGAAATTGTTGGTTCTCTACTCTGCTCCGAGAGGTTTTTCTCCGGGTACTCCGGTTTTCCCCCCTCGCCAAAAACCTACATTTGATTTGATTTCATTTGATTAAGCGTTGATTTGATTTAGTCTCCTCAACTAGTAGAGCTTCTGTGCTCGGATAGAAAGATTTGAGACTTAAATAAAGTGATAATGTAAGGCAAGTAGAAGCTGAAGATAAGCAGGGTGATGACTGTGAATATGCATTTGGAATATCAGGCGATTCAAATGTTTCAAGTGATGGGAACATTTCTCTGATAGTTGGAGGTTTGCCATTGACAATGATCATTGGTGTCACATCTGGAGTTCATGGGTCATGTGTTGTCAGCACGTGGAATTGGTCCAGCAGATGTTAAAGTAAAGGTTGTCGTTGATGCCTGTGAACCGAAGAATGCCGCTGAAGTGAGGAGCTTTCGCCAACTTTCGAAGAATGGAGAACCATTTGTGTGGGGCCTGGAGCAACAACAATCATTTGATGAGTTCAAGACGCGACTGTCCAGTGCGGAGACACTTGGCTATTTTGATAAGAATTCCCCCACTAAGGTGATCGCAGACGCAAGTCCTATAGGCTTAGGAGCTGTAGTAGTCCAACAGCAAGGAGAAGAGCTACGAGTTATTAGCTATGCAAGCCGGAGCTTGTCCGACACAGAACGCCGATATTCTCAGACCGAGAAAGAGGCTTTAGAGTTCGTGTGGTCCTGCGAAATATTTCATGCTTATTTGTATGGTACTGAATTTGAACTAATGACTGACCACAAACCTCTGGAATGTATTTTCTCGCCCAAATCCAAACCCTGTGCCAGGATTGAGAGATGGCTTCTCAGAATGCAACCCTACAGATTCACGGTTAAAGACATTCCAGGTCCAAAGAATATTGCAGATTCTTTGTCACGCGTCCTGCGTCCAATGTCACCGTCAGGAGACAACGACCAAACAGAAGAGTATGTAAAGTAGGTAGCCCAAGAATCAACATCTGTTGCCTTGACAACTCGCGAAATTGAGAGAGTATCAGCACATGACCCTGAGCTGAAAAGTGTACGAGAATGTCTCTTGAATGGGAAGTGGCATGCCATAGAATTCAAGGAGTACCTGCCTGTGCGAGGTGAATTAAGTGCGATTGGAAAGCTAGTTCTACGTGGAACTGGAATTGTGGTACCAAAGCAACTTCGTGCTCACGTACTGACGTTGGCACATGAGGGTCATCCTTGGATTGTGGCAGTGAAGCAACGTTTGCGAACCAAAGTATGGTGGCCTGGCATCGACAAAGAGGTGAGCAGTGCTTGTAATACCTGCCACGGCTGTCAGTTAGTTTCGCAACCGTCTAAACCTGAGCCGATGGCACGTACAGAGTTGCCTTCCGCACAGTGGCAACAACTAGCATCCGATTTATTGGGTCCACTGTCTTCGGGCGATTATTTTTTTGTCATAGTGGACTATTGCAGCCGATTCTTTGAGTTGGAAATGACCATATTTACTACCTCTGAGGGGATTGTATTGATAACGTCAAGAATTTTTGTCACCCATGGCCTTCCCTTGTCCTTAAAGACCAACAATGGACAGCAGTTTGGCAGTGAACATTCCAAGAAGTACTCGGAGGAGAGCGGAATTGAACACAGACGAACTACACCCTTAAGACACAGGCGAATGGTGAGATCGAAAGACAGAACCGCAGTGTCCATAAACGGCTACTTATTGCTCAAGAAGCGGGTCGCAACTGGAAATCAGAGGCGGACAACTTCTTAATGATGTCTTGTAGCACACGACATTATACTACTGGGGTTAGTCCGGCAGAGTTCACTTGTTGTTTGGAAGACGCATCAGGAGCACACTACCCCACTTTGAAGAGTTTACCATTGACAATAAAGCCAGAGATGGCGACAGTGAGTGAAAGTATACAGACTGCAAACGAAATGCTAAAATCTCATAATAAGTAGATTTTACTGGCTAAATCTCTGACAGGCAAACACAATCGCTAGACATTCTCTCTCGATTTGAGCATATGTTGTTTCTTTCGATGTGAGTGTTCCTGACGCAAAAGCTAAGGTTTGACCATCTTGAAGAACTGGACTGCACCTGTTCCTTTTTCGGTAGCATCGCACTAAGATGTGACTTTTGCATTGCAACTGTTGCACTTGAGGCTAGGATAATTGACCACTAGCTCCTTTACTTGGGTAGGCAATGTCGAACTGTTTCGCCATTGTAAAATTAGCATCTTTAAATACCAGGGCACAGTTGCTCGAAGCATAGCTAGCGCTAACCCGGGTTAAATACCATGACAAATTATGGGTTTTAACACATCTTAACTAATGGTTAGAGCTAACCATGCTTCAAGCAACTCAGCCCAGGTCTCTCTGAAACGGTGTTACGTCTGCAAATCATGGCAAAAGCGTTTCGACGAACCCTAAACGACTAATCCTAAAGACCCTAAACGAACCCTAAAGACGAACCCTAAACGACGAACCCCAAAAGTCCTGCTTGCCTGCTCATTGGCTGGGACATTTCCTCTAGAACTTTGTTAGGGTCAGGTTTCTGGTCGCCTTTACCGATGGTGTGGCCCATGAACTTCACTTCAGGTATTTGTAACTTCGTTTTTGTGCTGTTAGAGCGATGATTTACTTTGGGTTCTCTTTCTAGTAATCTGCATAAAACTACATCATAATCTCCGACTGCTTGTGCTGCGGTCTCACAGAAAACCACGTCTAGGCCTGTACATCGGTCCTTTCCTTGGGAGAAATATTGAAGTTGAGGTATGTCTGAGGACTGTCTATAACTGAACAAAACGAAGCCGATCGCATTTCGGATCTTGTTTGTCTCAGTGAGTCCGGTAGCAACTTCACAGTCTTTTATCCCACTTTTGGTGAAAAAACTCGCAATTGCTTACCAGGTTCGCTTTTGCAAACAGTTGGGACAGGAATGGGAAGGTTAGACAGCACATATGAGGGTGACACTGCATGGTTGGCTGGGAGTTCTGCACGTAAGTTGAGGCGCTCGGAGTAGACTCTGTTGATTGCTTAGCTCGCATCCCGTTATGTTTCTTTTATGCAATATACTATTTTGCTAGATCGACTTAAAACTAATGATAACTGCTCCGTATTACTTAGCAAAGTTAAAATCGAATTCTGCAGACTGATTTTCTGCAACGTTCACGTTCAAGGAACTGCTTTATATTCTGACACCATGATCTAAGAACGAGTCAATCAGGGCACACCACGACATTGCACTACTGGCTACATATTGTAACACCTTGTTTGAAAGGCTGACTAGTCTTTGGTAGAATCTACTGTTATTATCTATTCAGTTTACGTACACGACGAAACTTAATCGTTGAATGGGGCAAACCATTTTATAACTGTAACACTAGATACATGACATCGTTGTATCAGGGTTGTGTAAAAGACAATCCAAGTGACTCGTAGAGCATCTTATGGTATACGACGAGAAAGCTTTGCAGAACTACGTTATACGTAGGCGCTTGAATCTGAATCAATGCGACGTAATCCCAGTACAGGATGGGAAGGTTGGGTTGAGTATCGACGGATAAGCAGTGGTTCTCCAGCATCTCATTGGCTGCATTTTCTGTTTAACAATTAGATTATGAGCACGAGATTTCTATCGCGTGATACGCTGATGACGGCGCAGCCCGAATCAGCTCTAGTATCACGCACAGAAATCAAGAGCGAATAATCTAATTGTTTCAGTATAAATCTACTAGTCGTTCAAAATTAAACAAATAAATTATTTAAATCCTCCTCACAGACACTTCGAAAAAGCAGAGAAGCGGTCGCCATTTTGCTGACAACCGCTACCCACTTAATCTATCACAGAATAGATAGTGAGTAGCCTAGCCAATCAGGGAGCGGTATTTGTGATAGAACGCTAGTAAATTAATGCTAACACTCGTTATTAAGTACTCTTGAAAACTTTTCCCAAATCAACAACAAACCTTCTGAGCAATGGCTACTCCACGAGTATTCTTGTCTCCATCCACTGCAGCAATAAAGGTCATTTTCAGTCCGTAGAGCATAGACTGTTTTCGAAACCAGTTTCGTTTTATACCTGGAAAAAAAATTATCGTAAGAATTTAGAGCACAAGGTTCAATGACATCCGACCAGACAAAGTAACTTTTACATACCAAGAGGCAAATGCCGGGTGATTCAAAATGAAACATTTTTATTTGAAACTAACAAATAGATTCCGTGTGAGAATTGACCCAATTATTAATTATTAATTCTTATGTACGTATTCAAAATAACCTCACTAACCTCGTTCGGGGTAACAAATTATTTAGAATTTTGATCTCAAAAACGAGGTTAGTGTGGTTATTTTGAATATTTTTGAAAGGCAGCCATTTTGCATTGGGTGAACGAATATATGAAAATCACATATTTGTATTGTGAATGATCATGGTAGTTATGTACACTACTTAAGCAGTAGCGAAAAAAAGCCTGAAAAAAATTCGGGCTTGTACGGGGAATCGAACCCATGACCTCTGCGACACCGATGCAGTGCTCTACTAACTGAGCTAACAAGCCAACTGGGAGCTAGTGATTTTGTTGCTCTGTAATATACCCGTGAGTGATGAAGTGTGAGAATTAATACATGAAAATCATATATTCGAACTGCGGAATAAAGAACGAATATGTAAATGATCATCGCAGTAATATGAACACAACTTAAGCAGTAGTGAAAATAAAACCTGAAACAATTCAGACACTTTTTTATATATTACGAACCAACAATATTCAGGTTTTATAGTTTAGAAAATCTTTTTTCTGCATTTTTCGCCGGCTTTAATCCAGAACAGGTTTGACATATCTAGCTGTAGTCAGGGCCACACTGGTAGCTACGCAGTTATTCAAGTCAAGCATCTTTGGAGAGTGTTTATAAGCTCAACTGGATGATGTTTTGACACTGAGAATCAGTAATTGAAGAAGCGTCCTAGGTGGACATGGGAAGCAACAGTAAAACTGTCAAGGCATTTTAGGGTATTTTGTCAGCTTAGCCAAGCAACGATTTTGTGTGAAATGGTGCTATTATGCAGCTCTGTGTTCTGAGCTAGCCGATTGCTGACTGACTAAACTACCAGGTTCGTACTGCTTTTCTATTATTTTTTTTTTTACGGACTTTGATGTCAAAGTTGCTTGGCAATGTTTCTAGCTTACCACGAGATGTGTTTGCTACTTGTCTAATATCTCCACCTTCTTTAAAAATATTCGAACAAATATACTCTTCGTACTTTTTTTTTCTTGCAATGTTCTTTTGACCCACGGTCAATATTCCTGTTGACTGCTCTATACTATCAGGTTCGTACTACTTTTTGTCTTTTCTACGGACATTTAGGTCAAAATTGCATAGCAATTTTCTAGCTTACTTACGAGATATGTTTGTTACTTGCCTAATTTCTCCACTTTCTCCACACATCTTCTAAGAAACATACGCAACGTACTTTGTTCTCTTGCAATGTTTTGATGATTTGTGGTTTTGAACCTCGGCCAATTACTTTTGACCGCTCTAAACTATGAAGTTCGTATACCCTTTCTCCAACACATGGAAGTTATTTAATTCTTCTAGCTTACTACAAGATATGTTTGTCACTTGTTTTATTTTTCCAACTACTCCAAGAATCTTGGAAGAAACACACGCATCATACTTGTGACTTTCAGTGTTTTGTTTTTTATCCACGGTGAATTAATTCCTTCACGGTTTCATCTGAAAGTATTTTGGACTCAAGAATGTTTGTCTGTTTGTTTTTTCCAAATGTTTGCTATCCAATAGTTCAGTGCATCGTAAACTCTTCATTTTCCCTCCTCCGCTGTCCTGAATCGACGAATAATAAAATCTAGTTAAAAAAAGACTGAAAATGGACAAGTATTGGTTCAAAAAAGATAAAAATTTAAAATTTATAAAACGTTCCGGTCTCTCGACCTTCGTCAGTTACAAAAGGAGTGTTACAAACTTACAACTTAAGAGCGGTTGTCAGTAATTATCGAGAATCCTTGGCCACTTGCAAAAATTCGAATTCTTTTTTCTTTTACCAAAAAATCGCTTTGGTGAACTCTTTTCAAATCTAAGATTCATAACTTCTAGCGAGTCTCCAGTTTTGCGAAAAATTGGAGAAGTTTGAAATTGGAGTAAAACTGGCCGAGAGGCGAGTGGAAACTATGCAAATTGGGGCATTTTCAGAACGCTCGTACAAAACAACGGAAGCTTGTCTTTACCTCAATTTTACAGGATTTGTTACACTTTTCTAAAAGTTCGGCTTTCAACCTTTAATCTTTAATCTTTAATCATTATGTATACACGTTTCGTTTTGTCTAGATCCAAGCTTATTTTCCAATCCTCCTATGCGCGCACAGAAGGCAATTTTAGTACTTTGCTGACACCAGAAATTTTACATTATTTTTTAAGGCTGTAACATCGGGAGCATATAAATTTAGCGCCTGTAAGGTAGCTCTTTTGAAAGAGCCACTCTTCCTGTTTGTCACACTAATTTTTGTTTTGGTCCATTAAAAGCAAATGTACAAAATCATAATCTATGTGATGACCTTTGACACAGATTGCAAATTTATCTTCTGTTCTACTTATATGGATCGCGCATTGCATTTAGTCAAAATTCAACGTTTTGTCTCAAATGCAGTTTTTATTCACCTAAATTAACTATTTTTTAACGTCATCACTTTCCTGTCGTACGTTTTTGGCAACCTACCAGCACTAAAGTACTAACGTTAAACAACAAGTTTAGAATAGGTCGGCGACGTCAAAACAGACTCCTGGATGAGGCGCGAGGAAAGCTCAAACGATTCGATAAAGTTGAATGTTTAACAATTAGATTATGAGCACGAGTTTTCTATCGCGTGATAACTGATGAGGGTGCAGCCCGAATCAGCTATCACCGGTATAGAAATCGAGAGCAAGTAATCTAATTGTTTTAGTATAAATTTACTAGTCGTTCAAAACTAAACAAGTAAATTATCTAACTTTGAAAAAGCGAAGAAACGGCCGCCATTTTGTTGACAACCGCTATTCACTAGCTATCACAGAATAGATAGCGAGTAGCGTAACCAATCAGAGAACGGCATTTGTGATAGAAGGCTAGTAGATTTATACTAATACCTACATGTATTAGATCACTTATATTGTTTCCTATCAACCTTCTTATTGGAATTTTTTTAATGACGTTAACTTGTGCCCAAAAGGTTTGTACAAATTCTGTAAAGTACCTACTAAAGCTAAATGATATGCGACAATTAGCAATTGAGCTAACTTACCGACATCTGACTGAGCTCTGTTGCAAGAAGTAGAAAAACGTTGTCAGTTGTTTGCGTTCACTACATTTCAGACAATTTGCATCCAACTAGTAAAGAATTTTTCCATCAAAATATGTTCGTGATTGATCGATTAAGGGCTTGTTGTGTAATACATTACAATTAAACAATGTCAATCACTGAACACTTTTAAAGTTTTACTAAAGACGCATCTTTTTACATTAGCTTTTTATTAGCTCTCTTATTAACTCATATTTTTATTTTTATTGCTTTCCGAAAATTGTAAATCATTATTATTAGTATCATTAATTGGATTAGCCATTTATTACTTTAAGATTTCAATGTTGTAATGCGCATTCGATCATATCTTTATTGCATGTTAGACTGCGCAATATAAGAAATAAACATTATTATTATTATTATACATTTGAAATAACTTAGCACATGCACGAAGTGCGAGCTGGGAGAAGCGGTGCTTGAGCTCAATTTAAAAACAAGCTTTACTAAAAAGAGGGTCAAGTGGCCAAAACATTGCTACTAAATTTAAGTTTAATATCTTGGAACCGAAAGAATGTTGTTTGATAAGTATTGTAACTAAGTAATCCGACTTTCTCGGTTTGCTTAAGGACAAAAGTAATGAAAAACGACTCTAGTGCATTGAGTTATATAAACACTTGGCAATATTTAAGAACACAACAGAAGTGCCTATAGAGCAGCGAGTACTTCAGGCACTTCTTGAGAGTTCTTAAAAATTCCCAATTGTTCACATTTAAGCAAAACTGTATGTAATTTGTAGCCATTGTTGTAAAACCGTGTTTAAGTTGTTAGTTTGTAACGCTCTTATTGTAACTGACGAAGGTCGAGAGACTTAAATTTTGTAGAAATGACCCCAAAATTGTTCTCTTAGATAACGAAGAAACGAGAAGCACTCAATTAAGGAGGCTCGAAAGGGTTGTTCGTTGCTGTAGAAGGACATTTAGTGGTGTGGGCAAATTATGTCTCTTTACTTTAAGGGTACTTATGACGTCATATCAGTTACCATGGTAACGCGCAGGTCTACGAAAAGGTCCTTTAAATTTAAGTGTTTGTAAATTATCTGAAAAAAAAATAATTCGGTGGCCTACCGTTTTTATTTCTTTGTTTGAAAGCTCCCTAAATTCTTTAACTTTTCAGACAGTATGAAAAAAAGTTATCTAGTATAATTTTATTTATTAGAAAAAAAGCTTGTTTTATGGCTTGCAGAAAATTGTACTAGATAATTTTCCCCGAAACTTTTATATTTGAAGTGTCATTATAAATGCTGCTAGCATGCAAGAAGTCAGGATAGGTCACCGCGCAAAATTTCGAGCTAAAAACAAATGTTTTTCACAGACTTTATTTCCGGTTCGCGCGGTTTTACGCAGTATTTGACTTCCGGTGTGCTGCGCGCGCGACTTTTTAATTGTGATTTTGATTCATTTAGCTGACGCGTGCATCTTAGATATGGCGTGTGTAGATTGCGGCGAGCGCAGCTGAAATTAAAACTCTTTCCAGCCTCCTTAAGGTGATTCCTTACAATTGCATGGCGCATCCTTTACTGCGCATAATTTATGGCGTCATTTTGCGTGCGCACGAGCGCGCGCACATTAGAAACATGGCGTATTTACCTTGACATTGAGCTTTGTCGGCCGAAATTTTCCCTTTGCCATTGTGTTGCAAAGAAACGAGCACGGTGACCCCCATTTTTTATTATTGTTACTTACTCGTAATAGGCTCACGAAAAACATATTTTAAGGTGAAAACAGTTTAATAGTAGAAGTTGGATTATTTATGTATAAATGACGTGAAACTTTGCATTTGGAGCCAGGGACGAGTATGAATTGATTACTTAAGGCGCGGTAATACGGGCAGCAAATTCGTGCAACTTTCCGCGCAATAATGTTGCGGTACGAGTTGAAGAACGACGTTGCCCGTTTTACCACCCGCACGAGCAAGTTGTCGCGCAACAATTTTCGTCGTTTCATGTTGCAGCAACATGTTGCAGAAAGTAGAACAGCCTTCTACTTTGCGCAACAAAATCGGGGAGTGTTGCGCGAGTAGTGGTAAAACGGGCAACGTCGCTGTAACTCGTATCGCAACAATGTTGCGCGGAAAGTTGCACGAATTTGTTGCCCGTATCACCGCGCCTTTAGTGGTCCAATTCGCTTACATTATTTGCAAGATCGGGCTATTTGAAATCACTATACTGAAAGATTATAGCCCAGAAATAAAATTAGGCTCTAGGTTTCACTACTATTCGTAGTTTTCGCTACATGATAACAATTTTTGGGGATTGCTCAAGTTTCGAACATTTCTCGTGAAAGTCAGTGAAATCAGTTAGAATAACGGGCATGCAGGGCGAAAACAAGCACGGTGACCCCATCTTTTTATTGCATTTTTCAATGTCCTATGTATGACTATCAATTGTGCCAAGTTTGAAAAAAATCTGGATAGTACGTCATTTTCATGGGAATTGAATTAAATTAAAGTGCCACAGATAAGCACGGATTTATCGAAACAGTAGTAAATAAATATGTACAGTGCGCTCACAACTAAAATTGTTGAATGACCATAATCCAAAGCAATTACACTTGTATTTAAATAAAATGGAAAATGAAAGTTGAAGCTAAAATTCTATGTTTGATAAAAGCACCCAGTCAACATGTGAAGTTCCGCATGCAAATTTCTTATGTTTGCACAAGGTCTTTTTTCAGACCTAAAATAAACAGGCACCAAGATACTGTGGAGGCGCCACGCAGCTCTCGGAACAGTTCACAGGATTGGCTGAGAAAACAATAAACAAACAACAGAAACAATGGACCCTAGCCCTGAAATAATGGAGCTGCGTGGTAATAAGAACCAATGAAATTAGAGGTTACTGAGAGGTGCGTGGCATCTGATACTGTGAACAACAAAAATAATTATTCAAACGAACGCTGCATTTTGTTTCCGGTGAAAAATTAACTTTCGATATTTCAATTTTGTCAGAATGTATTGAAAGTTTTTACAGCTTGTATTTCCGTCCAACTGTCAGAATCTGAAATAAACATCTATAATCATGACATTGATTGGTTGCTTCGGAAACAGCCCAAAATGTCCAAAAAGGTATCAAGAGCTGTTGATTGTGATAGGCTACTTGCGAAAAAACAAGAAAGCGAACAAACACTTTCTGGTCTGTTTTTTAAAGTGTATTTTATCCATCGTTTATATGTGTATACATAAAATAGCAATTTAAAAATGTAAGGGAAGTAAATTTTACTTGTCTTTTAGCGGCCGAAACACACGCAGTTTGAATAAAATATAAAGAAAATCAGATGGGGAATCCACATTTCCCTCACAAAACAAAGATACGCTTTACCTGTTTCTGCAATTATGACAATAATGCACTATCATAGTGCAAATCATAAACATCTAAGGGCAGAGGCCCTGCCCTGTACATGCCAACTTGAACTTTCTATAAAATTTGTTTCAAATGGTTATCAGATGAGATATATGTCCTCGTGGATAATAGTATGCATTTGTACACTAGCTTGGGTTTCAGAGCAAACACCTTGAAAAGGAGGACATTTTGTTCTAATTATAAAATTACTTCTTGCACCGAGTTTTGTGCGAGCGCAAAGTTTTTTTTTTTTTTTTTTACATATTGAGCAATTCTAAGCCCTTCTTTGTTTGCAGGGGTATTGATAGGCCCTTCCCGATTATGGCATAATTACGCCAGATTTCGGCATAATTTGGCTTAACGACCTATTTTTTGACACTTTTTCTCAAAACGAAATTCTAGCATAATTCAGCATTTTCTGCCAATTTTATCTATATTTTTGTTGTCAAAACCATACCACTTTCTGGTGTTCTAACACTTCTAAAGACCTTTAGGAAACTCTGGTATTCTTCAAAGGACAAGTTAACAACGAGCTAACGTTGTGTTATTTAATACCAGACACATTTCAGAAACATAGACAAGTGTTATGTAGGTGTAAAAAGAAACAGAAAGATGTTTTCACTTTATTCAGTAATCGTAAGCCACGTGTGATACCTTATTTTGTATTTTTTCTTAAAAATAAGACAAAGCACTTTTTAAACCAAAGGAGCATAATTTTGAAAAATGAGCATAATTTGAGCATTTCTTGGACAAAACGAGTATTGTTAGGAGCATAAAATGCCAGTTTTACTAGCATTATTGGGAAGGGCCTAGGTATTGACACTAGGTTTGCTTAGCTGTCACGACTGCTTTCAGTTCTATAGAACAAACAAACTTCATTTTATTGACACAAGCTATTACCTGTACTTTACAAAACGGAAAATCTGTCAGTGGGAAGTTTTAGGACTGATTCAGACGCCGATCTTTTCATGAGCCGAACCTGTTTCAAATTTGGACCGACCAAAATTAACAAAATTAATGAGATGTCTTTCGAGGAGTGTTCCAGGCCATGTCATTTTCGAAGCAACGTTTCTCGAAATTAGCCAAACAAATCAGCATATTTGATTACTGGTTCGCCAAAATCGACGCGATGTTTTTGGACGAATTTGACCCATTTCGCTCTTAATGTCGTATGCATTGGTATTTCTGGTGTGTAGCTGGTATTCTTGCAGCTTTCATTATTCGGCGCTCCAACACACAATATCGCCATCCATGCTTCATGACCTTCTTTCCGCTTTCTGCCATCTTGCTGAATGTATCAAACCAACTGACGTCACAGCGTATACCACGTGACCTTTTGCCCAAGGGATCATTTTTGAGGTGAAATTAGCGCGTATTTTGAACAAAAAAGTAGGTTCCAAACATTTCCACCAACAAAAAAACTTTGAAACCCTTTATCTACCGACATAAGCTAACAAATCTCGCGAAAAACAGTTTCGTGTCATATAAACTTTAACTTATTTCGTTTTGCGTTACTCAGTTTCAATCTACATTCATTCCCAAGAATGTTATTACCTATTTACTGTGCTTTTTTTGTTCTAACTTATACAAAGTCAAGCTGGAGGAACACTAGGGCGTGGATGGTCTGTATATGCATCCCTGTAAAATCGAGAGACAAAAAGCAAGTTCTCACAGAAAAACTGTTGGAAATGATAAGTGAATGTGAATCTGTTTCCAACTAGAACCTAAATGACAGCTACTGTTTAGTCCTGACCCCAGTCCCCTCAACGATTCATATTCCTAAACGGCTACCTAGACAAAGCTGTAGAATCAACTGAATATTGTGTTTATTGCATTCAGTAAGATAACACTTACATTCTATACACTAGAAAGTCGACTTTAGTGGAAAATAATACTTAGCCGAGATTTACAAGATAATAGACAATATGTTTGTCACGTAGCCCACGAGAGAGCTTTCTCTAAATATAAAACGGTAAATTTTTTTTTATCCCGATACAAGACACGTACACGATGTCAAAATAAATCTCCCTTTGAAGCTTTGAACCTGTTAAAAAGCCACCGCTCGTATTAATACATGGGTATACATCTCTCGTTCCAGCTCCTTGGAAGTACGATGATCCTTACTCACAAGGTAATAAACGAAAGCATATGAATGTTGAAGAGAAAAAAGAAAAAAAAATGAAAGAAACATGTTTTATTTACATTATCGCATAGCCAAACCACTTTCCTAGGAACAAAATTACGTGTTTCATACAAGATGGTGCAAGTTATGATAGTTACAACCGAACGCAACTATATACAAAACAGGAACATTTTGACCTCAATTTTCCATATCACATGAAAAGAGATTTGTTCAGGGATATAGCGCGGCGAATCAAATTAGACGTTGATAAAGAGTTCGGTCATTCGCAGAAACATTTGGTTTCAAATATTCCCCTCTATCTGAGCTCTTTATGATTTCCGTGCTCCAGTTTCTAGATTCCGGATTCCTGAATTTCACTTTCCCGATTCGGATATATTCCGCATTTCGGATTTCGGATTCCGGATTCCGGATTCCGGATTCCATCATTTAGGTAAACCACCCGTGTTCCAGATTCCTCCATTTGGGTAAACCACCCGTGTTCCAGCCGGATCAAAATAGTGAGATTTGTTCAAATCTGGTTTCCGAGCTCCAGTTTCTAGATTCCGGATTCCTGAACTTCACTTTCAGGATTCTGATAAATTCCACATTTCGGATTTCGGATTTCGGATTTCGGATTTCGGTTTCCGGATTTTCCCGTTTCGGTAAACCACTCGTGTTCCAGCCGGATTTGTCCAAAATATTTAAGCATGCAAATCACTATTTCCTCCGTAATACAAAATTTGGACAGTTAATTGTCTGATTCACGAAGAAAGCCAGCTCTGAAAAGATGTTTCGATGTAATATTTGCCACAAATGTGGCCGTGGAGTCGACTGCTAGGTTCGCTTTCAAGGAACCTGAGAAACTTGATAAAAGCCGTCGTCGGGCAAGTTTCGAACGCAATTTTCACCTATTTACTGGAACAGTCGTTTAATAGAATGATGTAAAGGCTTGGGCAGTGACTGAAGGTGGAAATAAACCCGACAGCAGGTAAGGTATACCTATTATAAAATCTGCCGGCGATAGATCGATTTTGTTATAGGTGTGAAAGTCGCAAACGCTCGTACGTGTGTTCATACAAACGACCATAACTTTTGCCGAACATACTGAAAACGTACAGGGGAGTTTTGTTAAGGACACTGAAAAACCATTTCGATTCAAACCAAATCTGTCTTTATTCTGACCTTGGTGAAGTCTTTCAGTTACCAAAGTTTCGGGCAAAATTATTTTTGATGCGAAATTGAGTTGGTGGCTTTTACAGAGAGCCTCTTAAGTAGTGTTTATAACTGCAATGATAATTCACATATTCCAATAGATTCCATATTAAAGTCGAACTCTAACTGTCCACTGTCTGAGAGAGTTCCAAAATCTGGACACTAGTGCTTCAGAGGTTACCCCTGATTTGATATTGCTAAAGCCGTTTCAGTTTTGTTTATCAACGTCCTGTTCAAGATTTCCGAGGAATGCCAACTGGGCCGACTCCAAAATGACTGAAACTCTTGTTAACTTTAGACCACACTGAGGCCAAACTTACAAACCTTTTGTATTTATTGATTGTGTGGTCCGTTTCTCCTATACCTATAAAATATCTTTCAGCTCATATGCAACGATTTCCATTGTTGGATCTGGCAGTTTTGGCCTAAGTTGGAAGACAAACTGAAGAAGACAAAACTCTTATTCAAAGTTTCCAAATTTCTGAAGTTCAAATTGTTAAAATTCCAGTCCAACTCAGCTTCGTTGTTTTAGTGGTTTTAAAAACATATTTTGCAGATATTCCATGAAATCAAACCAAACGTAACTTAAGGTGTTGCAAATGGAAAGGAGGAAACTTTCGTTGAGAAGTTTGGATTTTGTTGCCGTCAGTTATAAGCCGATTGAGGTCTAAGCCAGAGTTGTTGTAGCAGTATGACAATGTAATCAAGAATCAGCTGAACTGTGGTGCCGTTGAAGTAATTGATAGGAGTGTTGAGAGGCAAGTTCGTCCAGGAACTGTCCATACCATTCCTTTCAAAGAAGTGGTAAAGGAAAACAAAACAACTGCAAATAGTCTATGATACAAGTGCTTAGGTCTGCGGTGAACCTAGTTTGAATGACTATCTTCTGCCTAAACCTGCCTTAACTCATTGTGTTGAGGTTTCGTCTACACAAAGTTGTATTGATTGGGGACTTGAAGAAAGCGTTATTCAATTTAGAAGTGAACCCAGAGCAAAGGGATTTTTAAGGTTCCTATCATTGCCGGAAATGTGGGTCAAGACGGCGGACGGGCATGCGCATTACATTACATCCTAAATGGCGCCGAAATCCTTAGAGAAAATGTATGGGAATTCTGAAATTTTCCAAAATACAAGACAAACGAGTTGGAATATTCCCAAGCTCCGACTCGCTATGTTATCAGCAGTGATTAAAGGGACTATGTCAGCTGGAGCACATACGCAGTAGGGACCGGATGGCACTAATTTGCATACAGGTCATCACAACAGTCTCGCTCGCCCGGACGCCAGGCATATTTTCCTACGTGCCGACAACACTTTCATGCAACGCGGAGAGAAGAATTTACGAGCCTGTTTTTTCGAAATCATGGAAATTGTTGTTGCTGTCGTCGAAAGCGAGTCTATTGTGGTAAGTCTAACCAGTTTATTCGCGTTGTACGTTGTCTGACGTGAATACTGCTGTCATTTTCTCTTCGGATCGATGGCAGCAAACACTTTTGATGACAGTGACTTACTTTGTTTCCCTTTGGTTTTTAGACCGATCCTTGCATCTGCAAGAATACTTGTTCTCGAAAAACTGCCTCAAAAACCAATGGTTTCCCCTGCAAAACTGCAAAGTGCATTGCACCAATTTATGTACTTGTGGCACGAAGAAATTAAAGTCATGTCAAAACAAACCGCTAAGCTTGAATGTCTTATCAAATGCAAAGCATCGTAGAAAATGTCCTGCGAACTTGGAATCGGTGGAATAACCGCTCTTTAATTTCACCGATACCCAATAAGAAGAATAAATTAAACAATCCAGTCAAATCCTCTGATTTCCACGTTCCCAAACTTTGCGTCTGATGGCGTTGCTGTCGTAAATTCTCTTTCGTCCGCTGCCAGCACGACGGCCGCCACTAGTAGACATCACAATTCCACGAAAATAATTCTTCCAAAGCCAAATCTCAAAAAGATATTGCTACAAAATCCGTCTGTATTTCCTTAAGACTTATTGTGAGCAAAAACTTCCTCAGTTTTTTCTCAAGATTAACGCGAATCAAACAGATGAAATCGGCTACTTGGAACCATCGACAGCATTTGAAAAAGTTAGGCTAACGTTTTCAAAAGTTTTCTGACCAACTCGCGCATGCGCGTTGGATGATATAGTCCCTTTAAGCTATCCTTCTAAAACTAAAACAAATTAAAAGCCATAGATCTTCTTACTTCCCTCGATGCTTCCATTTTAACCCAATTTTTAGGCTCCTGCAGCCATACATTTCTTTAAAATATCACTAAATCTGTCCCAAACACTTGTCGATTTGACGAACTCGCTTCAAGTGGCGGAAAGTTTGCCGTATCCAAAGAGTCCAAAAAAAGAGTCATTTCTTGTCAATAAGATACTTCCTAAAGTTTTTTTAATATTCCCAGTCCTACGGTAGGTGAAAAGCTGGTAGTACGCCATCTTAATGAATGCACAGAAAGAGAAAACCTTGGGAATTTTTACACTGCTCGATACTGCGGCCATATGTAATTTATTCCGAGATGTAAACTAGTTCCCAATCTCCTAGGTCATCAAAGAGGCCTTATAAAGTATATATACTGAACTCGCTCCTTCCTCGAAAGTCGAGCCGCCATTGACTGTTTTAATTATATTCATACAGCAACTTGACTCTCCGGTCGCCAATTAAGGCGGGAGCAAAATGTCCCTGATTTCTGGCGATGGGATAGATAATATCAATTTCTAAAATCCAGAAATCATTTCACTAACTTTTCACGGCTTGTATTGGGCATTGTCTGTTCTCCATTCACTACTCGGGCCTGAAAGGCGTCAAGTCTAGGAATGGGCTCTGAATAGGCTTAGCTACATAATTCCCGAAAAATTGTCTAAAATTCTTTCCGGAATTTCCCAAACAAAAGCTCTAAAATTCTTTTAGAAATGTCTAAAATTCTCCAAAGACTCTCTAAAATTCCCGAAAATTCTTATAAGTTTCGTTTCTTATAGCGATATAACAAGAAACAATGAGTTGTAAATTGTAAAACATCATTTATTGTCAGTGTTTAAAAGTTGCAAAAACATCATTTAATTACATTTGCTT
>JAEMWC010000020.1:2075000-2085000 GCA_016490735.1 Pachyseris speciosa
TTCACGTAAAACACGAACGGGCCTAACTCAGTGTTCTACTCGAACTTTCTAGAAATATTCGAAAGGTCAATTTTTCTTGTTTTGTAAAACCTTGTGGGCAGACCGGACTTTTCACATATTGGAAAAGGCTTCGATGTTTTGCGGAATCCATCGCTAGAACGCCTTCGAAATTTCCCTCGAAATCCTGTTATTTATTGGAGGGTGTACCAAAAACACTAGGGATTGGGGCATCTTGGGAGGTACCGGGGGATACCAAAACACTGTAGTAATATGAGAAGGGGATAACTAAAATACTGGGATATCGGTAACACTATGACAGCGGAATCAGGCAGAGATAGTGTATACTTCATACCCATCTTGAAGAAGCTATTCTGCGACTACCCTCTCAGTTAATAAAAATCTTCGGGAGACAACATCTGCGACCTTTTCATTAGGTGAACTGAAGATTACCAAAGACTCCTGACAGTTGTCAATTCCCAGGTATAGAGAGGTCCAGGGACTATTAACTGTGTTAGAGCAGGGGTAGAGAACCCCTAGTAAACAGAAATGGTTGGCAGAAAAAATCAAGGGTACAGGTCTCTTTCGCGGAAATATGGCCTCTTCGGTTGGTTTTATTGGAGCTGAAGAGTTCAGCAGTTGCACTGTGTCCGAAAAAAAGCACCGAGTTGATAGCCTATTCCAGGCTCTCAGATATTTGGGGCGAACTTGGGCCGAGAGCTAGCGACGAAAGTTTATAATAATAATAATAATAATAATAATAATAATAATTTATTATTATTATTATTATTATATTATTATTATTATTATTATTATTATTATTATTATTATTATTATTATAGTCTCAAATCAAAAAACAATTTATAAGGCCTATAACATTTTAAGTTCCATTTCTTTCCGTGAATGTCCTTTGACAAGTAGCGAGATTGTTCGTGTTCTAACTTTGTTTATCTCGACAATTACTAGCGTTTCAATGATTGGTACTTGATTTTATCGACTGGTGTAATGCCCCAGTTTGGTTAAGACTCAATTAGAAAACTTTGCATTTTTTGACAATACATGTATAGCGTTTCTGCCAACGTAAAAGTACTTACGCCGTCGGAACTTATTTGCCATACATAATAATTAATAATAATTGAAACTTATATAGCGCATTTTTCATGCCGAACATGATCAAACGCGCTTTACAATTTAATGAATGATTAAAAATAAATGAAATTTACAAGCAATTATGATTAAAAATAAATTAATGTATAAATAATAATAATAATAATAATAATAATAATAATTACAAGGTAAACAATAAATATTTGACGAATTAAAATGTATAAGATTTACAAGTTAAAAGCTTGTTTAAAAAGATATGTTTTGAGGTGGCACTTAAAACTTGAAAGAGAGTCAAGGCTAGATATTTTAAAGGGCAGATTGTTCCAAAGCTTCGGGGCTGCATAACAAAAAGCTCTTCCTCCAAGTGTTGAGAGTATCTTGCCACTAGGAATCTCAAGCATAATTCTTTGGCTAGATCTGAGTAAATATCTAGTTGATGATTTTCGACTGATCAATTTACAGATATAATCAGGTGCCATGCCGTGAATAGCTTTAAAGGTAAAGAGCAGAATTTTAAACTCAATGCGGTACTTAATTGGAAGCCAGTGAAGCTGATATAAGACTGGTGTGATATGACTGAACTTCGGTTCCTTAAAAATTAGTCTTGCAGCTGCATTCTGAACTCTTTGTAACTTTTAAATTTGTACTTGTGGAAGTCCATAGAGTAAGCTGTTGCAGTAATCTAATCGGCTTGAAACAAACGCATGAATTAAGGTCTCGGTGGATTTACGAGATAAATGTTTTCTTATTCGCATAATGTTATGAAGATAATAGAATGATGTATTACAAATTTTGCTCACTTGGGAGTTCATCGACAGCTTGTCATCAATAAAAACACCGAGATTTTTCACAACTGACGATCTCATTACATCAGAGTTGCCCACGGTAATCGAAGAAATATTAACTTTAGTTAACTATTGTCGGGTTCCTATGATAAGAAATTCCGTTTTTTCATCGTTGAGAAGGAGTTTGTCGTGTTCCATCCACGAGCGTATGTCCTTTATACAATTTTGCATAGCAAATGTAGCGTCTTGTTGGCTAGACAACACGTCAGGCTTGAAGGAAAGATATAATTGTGAATCATCCGCATAGCAATGAGAGTCTGGAAGATGTCGTTCAATTATATGGAATAGTTTTGAAGAGTAGATGATAAATAATAGGGGACCTAGACAGGATCCTTGTGGAACACCCCAATCAACAGAGCAACTGTCAGAGAGGGAGCCGGGAATAGAAACACGTTGTCTTCTGACCATCAAGTACGAGGTGATCCAATCTAATGGTGCTCCAGAAATTCCAAATGAAGTTTGAAGTCTACGCAGAAGTAAACCGTGATCAACTGTATCGAAGGCTGCACTCAAGTCTAATAAGACAAGTAGAACAGCATGCTGAGAATTCATTTTCATCAGAATATCGTTAGTAACTTTCAAGAGTGCCGTTTCTGTACTATGGTTCTTTCTGTACGCAGATTGTAGCGGCGGGTAAAGATCATGTTTTTTCATGTGATTGTCAATTTGAATAAACACAGCTCTTTCAGTTACTTTTGAAATGAAGGAAAGATTACTTACAGGCCGGTAATTCTTGAAAACAGTGTCGAGACCAGCCTTCTTAAGAATTGGCAAAACTAAGGCTTCTCTCAATGCTGAAGGAAAATAAATACTATCAAGTGAAATGTTTATCATTTTAGTTATCACTGGTAGAAGGACATCAATACATTTGACTACCAGAGGTGTGGGTATCGGGTCAAGAGCAGACGATTTCTTAGCCAGATTCATAATAATGCTGTGAGCTTCTTCTTCGGTGATTGCTTGGAAACTGCTAAATGACGGAGATTGTGGATCCATAATGGGAGCACAATCTTGACAATCTTCAGTTGTACACTCTTTGAATTTGGATCTTATATTACTGATCTTTTCAACGAAGAAGTTAGCCATCTCATTTGCAAGCATCGTTTTACTAAAATGAGGAGGAAGTGGAACATCACAGTTTTGATTTAATAATTGCTTTGAGACCCTGAAGAGCTTTCCTTGATCCGAACTGTTTTCTTGTATGAGGTTCTGATAAAAATCAAAGCGAGGCTTTTTAATCAAATTTGTAGCGAAGTTTCTCAGTTGCAGAAAATATGCAGTTAGGTCGTGTGTGGAGTTTGATAAACGCCATTTCTTTTCTGCTTTTCTTCGCATACTTTTTGCCGTTAAAATATGATCGTTATACCACGGGATGCGTCGCCTTTGGGGAATGATTTTGCGCTGAAGCGGAGCATGTTTGTCAAGAACAGATGTTAAAGTTCTATTGTAACAATCTACAAGCTCATCCAACTCCCCAGGGGTGTCTTGACAGACTTTGGAAGCTGCTAGACTACTGCAGAAAGAGTCCAAGTCAATAGATTTAATTTTCCTGTAAACTCTTTCCTTCAATATGATTTTCGGTTAAGTTGCTCTTAGCGTAGTTAATACGGATAAATGATCTGAGAAAAGATGATCCGTGACCGGCGAGCCGCAGATGATGGAATCTGATTGACGCGTGATAATTAAGTCAATTGTGTGCCCAAGTTCATGTGTTGGATGAGTAACATGCTGACAAAGACCCATTGAATCTAACAGGTCTAATAGTCTTGTTGCATCGGGATTAGTTGAGTCATCAACGTGAACGTTGAAATCGCCAGTAATAAGTAATGGTTCAGTTGAGAGAATTAAAGTTTCCAGGTAGTCTGCAAAGTCAGCAAAAAAGGTGCTTGTGGTGACAGGGTGCGAAGGCGAATAAGGTGGGCGGTAAAGGATGACAAGTCGAACTTTAAACGTGCCAGATGAAACAATGAGTTCTAAATATTCAAATGAACGAAGTTCCTTCGCTGCAATTTTTTGAACATTCAAATTTCCTCTGAATAAAAGTGCAGTTCCTCCCCCGCGACGATTATTTCGCGAATGATCGATAAGCTTGAAGCCAGTAGGTGTAATTTCTGCCCTGAGAGCATCGTCATTTTCACTGAGCCATGTTTCTGTGAGAGCAAATAAATCTGCTTTGCAGCTAGTGACATAGTCAACAAACTCGGCAGATTTGTTTTTAATTGATCGAACGTTCATAGTACAAAGGTGAAGCGAAAGCTGGCTCAGAGTGGATATCTCAGAACATGTCGAGGTTCCAGATATATTTATGCAATTGAGAGGGTTGTGGCCAAGTTGACGTTGATAATAAAGATGGTTCATATGGGCATACCTTCCATTGTTGATACACACTGGAATAGTCGTTGAACGCGAAGCGTTGACAATCCTGGGTGTGTCGGTTCGGTTCGACGTAGCATTAAGATACTGATGATCCAGGGATGTCAAGGATGGTCCTGGATTAGTTTCAATATTGAATTCAGCATCAGTGTTTGAATAATAGCAAAATTTCGCGTTCAGGTACTTTCGCTTACATCGGTAAGGATTGTAAACCTTCGTAAAGTCGAAACCAAGATGGCAGACACTTCTGTTAACATTTGAAGTCATCGAACAGACCATAATATATTGTGGTGTTCTGCCGTACATTGTTTCATTTGATGTTGGGGTTGCTGACTTACCATTTCGCAGAAAAGACAAACTACTTTGACCAGCAAATAATGTGAAAAACAGAACCAACAGCAACTTAAACACGGAGCTCGAGTTTACACGCCCATCCGCCATGATGTCAACATCATCATCATCATGTGCTTCCCTTTTGTGTTGTATTCCTTTTTTCCCTATTAGATAGATAGATAGATAGATAGATAGATAGATAGATAGATAGATAGATAGATGGCTTTAATTCGAATCACATGGCAGCCCTCTAAGGCTGAATTGCATGAATTTACAAATACATTTGATACAAGATTTAAAATATGAAAAAGTACTGATTTTAGACAAAATTGTACTTTAGAATTCTACTTCATAAAGTTATACTTAAAATGAGATTATACTTTATACAAAAACAAAAACTACTAATGCTTGCACATAGATGGCAGAAATGTGCTAGAAAAACTCTTGGTCCGCATGACTGGATTTGCAAAGTGGCGTTGTCTCCTGAGGTTATAATGACAATAGTTCTTGGGAGGGAGAAAACGATGCAACTTATGATCTGGATTAGATACAATAGAATCAAACAATTTTTTACATTGATCTATGCGCCTGTCCTCTACTGAAAGGTGCCATATTGAACATTGACATGCTGTCATTGTTGGAAAGGCCTGGCGAGATGATTGATAGTGCACGTTTTTGAATGCGTTCAATATCTTTACTTAAATAGTCAGGCAATGCGTGATGATACAGGGGGGCACAATATTCTAGGACAGGCCTTATACAAGTGAGATAGAAGCAAATAATATCGTGTGCTGGAACATTTGCACGCTTAAGTAATATAAGAAAGTAAATTCTCTTGTTGGCCTTTTGGATTATATCCAAGACGTGACAATTCCATTGGAGTGTGTTGGTTATAATAACTCCTAGCAATTTAACACTATCTACGCGTTCGAGTTCTTGAGAGTTCACAGTAACTGCGTCAAAATGATTTTTAACCTTCTTAAAGTCAATAACGAGTTCCTTGCACTTATCCGCATTCAGCTGGAGTTTGTTGGTTGTAGACCACTGCTCAACAGCGTTAACAGCTACCTGCATCCCACTTTGACCTCCACTTGGAACCACCTCAGCGAGCGTAGTGTCATCCACGTATTTCCATACGTTATACCCAGAAGAGTGGAGATCGTTGATCATCAAAATAAAAAGCCAAGGGCCAAGTTTTGTGCCCTGGGGCACGCCTGATGGAACGGTGCCCCATTCGGAGAAGCAATCGCTAGTTAACTTCACTCGCTGGCGCCTATCCATGAGGAAGTCGCAAACCCAACGGGCAATTCCGCGAGGAATGCGCAAACCCAGAATTTTGGCAGCTAAAATACCATGATCCACCAGGTCGAAAGCCTTTCTGTAATCCAAGCACACCACGCGCACCACTGAGCTAGTACCATCCGTTGCTTGCGCCCACGTATGTATCATTGAAATGAGGGTATGTAGGGTTGAGGAATTTGGGATACCTCCAAATTGGTTAGGATCAATCGACTCCAAGACTGCAGGACCAATATATTTACTAACCACAAAGTCCTCTGCTAACTTGGACAGAGCCGGTGTTAGGGAGATAGGTCGAATATGCTTGGCGATGGTAGTCACTGGCTTAACTTTCATCAGAGGTGTGACATCGGCATCCTTCCAGGACCTTGAAAGTTCCTGCTCAGCGAATGATGCATTCAGAATGTCGCAGACCGGAGAAGATAAGAAGTCAGCATAGTCTCGAAGAAGCCAGTTGTTAATACCATCTGGTCCCCCGGCCTTCCTCGGATTCAGCTCCAAAAGAGCATTACATACCTCCGAGGGGGTAACTATTAGGAGCTCAGAGTCGACCGCAAGTGGGGGGAGGCACGAAAGCGGCGTATAGTCCTGCATTGGTTCAAGAAGAGCCGAGTTGATCATGTTTGCAATGTCCTGAGTAGAATGCGCCGCGATCCCGTCAAGGTGTAAATGCGAACGTATGTCTTCCCCACCAGTAGCCGGAGTCATCCCAGCAATCATTTTAACTTCTCTCCACCACTGGCTAGGCTTGGTTGTCTTGAGGTTAGCGACTTTCGATGCGTAGAACATTACGCGACACACCTTTCGCTCACGATTTATGATGTTCCGAAGATGTCTATAACCCTCAGTATCGCCCTGCGCAAAGGCTTTTTGACGCGCCTTGATAAGCGCCTTAAATTCAGCTGTCACCCAGGGAGGGTCATTCACGTGCAGCTTGAAGGTCTTTAAGAGCATGATGATATCTAAGCCAATCTTGACGAGATCTTGAAAAAGCTGTAGCTTGCTTTCGCAATCTTGCACAGAGTCTAAAATAGACCAGTCAATGGAGCCGAAATACCTGCCAAGATCGCATTTACGACTGGCGCGAGTATCCCTGCGGGTGACGGAACGACGACTACAAGTGATGTGCCTGCTCCTTGGCACAGGCTCGAGTAATAGCACCAGATGGTCAGAGAGACCAAAAGGAGGAAAATTTTCCACAAGATCTTTGTTGTACACATGGGGCATATTGGTCAGAATAAGATCTAGTGTCTGATTACCCCTTGTTGGAACGCGCACAAGTTGCTTTAATTTGAATTGGGTTTGAAGCCGACTGATGTTAAGCCGGTTGAAGTCCCCAGATAAAAGAATACCACAACCAGGATAACGCCCTTCGATAGTCGTAAGCGAAGAAATAAGATAGTCGATCATACAAGCATCACTGGATCCGTTAGGAAGTACTTTTTCTATCACAGGAATGGTCTGTGTAGTATAGCGTTAAGGAAGCGCAAATAATTTAAGTAATTCGAATCAAAACTTACCCAAGTTACTATAGAGATTATGACGTAAATCACAACTGACACGATGCCACAACCTTTGCCCGCCCTCTTTTTTTGTTACGCTTCATTGTTTCGCGCTAACTTGCCGGAAGATAATTAGTTTTTCTCCAAAACGATAAACCAGAAGCTCACCAGGAACACCAAAGAAGGTTATAAAAACCTCAAACCACTTTTATTTAATCTGTGACTTATGATTTTTTAAATCAAAAGGTTGAAGTTACTGTGTATTTTAACTTTTCGTGTTCTGGATTGCCTATAGAGTTTTAGGCAGAGATGTGAAAGCTACCAAATCACAGCGCATTTCAGTGTAGAAGGTGCAAGCAGAGAGTTGACACTGCCGTGAAGAAAGAAGAAGTGGTTGAAAAAGTGCTTAAAGAGCTAAAATTCAGATATGTGGGATCGAGCCAACAAGCTTTAAAAAGGCAAGCTGAACTATCAAGGATTCGCCTGAAACGCCTTGCTTAACAAAGCCCATCGAGCAGAGATCTGTGTGTAAGAGAACGTAAACAATTTTCAGCACCTAACCCTTGCAATTAAGGTCGAGGACCTCCAGCTTCGAGTCCTTCTGGGCTGCTGAAAATAATTTCAATGCCAGCCAAACTCGCCATATCCTCAAGTGAAATTAGGCACCAAACTTACATGCTGCAATTTCAAGCTTGGAAACTGTCGCTATCTGGCCATCTATGAGCGCATTTAGCGGCGAAATCACTATCGAACTTTGTGTTCCGAGTTGTTTCGACACTGATGGAGCGAGGTGATAAATTAGGGATTTTCCATGACCTGTTGGTAAACTTACGAAGGTATCTTCACCTTTCATAACAGAATATAACGCTTTCGACTGATAAGGAGTTAGAGACTCGTACAATTCTCTAGAGTTTTTATAGCCTTCTGGACAGCTTCGTTGAAACATAAACGAGAAAGACCTTTGGCAGCCATCTTTCGACTTCCCGCAGGCTCATTTTTGTACAGTAAATCAGTAAAAAAATAGATGCGCATGAGTTGACAAACTCGTTTAAACCGGTTTTTAAACCTGTTTGTCAAGTGATCTACCTCCAAGAATTTGGAGGTATCTAAAGCGCATGCTCAACGGGAAATGTAAGCGGCTCGTGGCAGAGGTTTCTCTCGGGGAAGTAAACAAGCCGACTACGCGAAATACAAGAGACGCGAACGACTTCGTACATGCTAAAAGACTTGCCAGAGAGAAACCTCTGCTAGCAGGGTAATTAGGATATGGACACTATGTGCAAATATAAAGCAATGGTGGATATACTTAGCAATACCAAGAGAAAATAAAGGAAGGCAGAGAGTATACATCCACCATACACGCTTTATTTCAGGGGTAATTCGTCTCGTGTTATTTTAAGATCACTTGCCATCCTCGGAAATCCCACGGGGGTAGGTAATAGCCAATCACATACAGAGATGAAAATACACATGTGGAAAGGCTAAGCGCTAAGCGTGAGCATCCTTTTTCGCGGAAGCTAAGCTGAGACAAGTATATATATAGCCCCCGAAATAAGGTGTCTATGGCGGATATACTCTCTAACCTCCTTTAACTTCCCTACTGATTGCGCTCACTTTAATCTTGGTTCTTCAAATGCAGAGCATATCGATAAGCAGGACATTGCTGTTCAACGCACACACACGTTAGCGAGTTACATGTATTTGGTTGCTTTGACCCTGGCAAAAACAATCGGCATATGCAATATGATTTGCTTGATATCGATGATACTGGTATTTTTCCCCGAAGTAATGATGAGGGTAAACTTGTAATAAAGCGCATTTCTGATGATGATGATTAGTGCAATTTTGTACGCTCTTGGAATGAAAAAACAAGAGAGTGTTTTGGTGTCTCTTATATTCCATCACAAATGGAGATGACACTGTTTGATTGGTTTTAAGTGGAGGTCCTGGAGTTGAAAAAAGAACTGTCACTAATGAATATGCATTGTATGAACCACTGGTCAGATATCTGGATTGCATTGCAGGGGAAAATCCGGATAGTGTGAAAATTTTGAAAACAGCCCCTATTGGTAAAGCAGCATTCAATGCAAACTAATGTAAAAGAAAGACACTACATATACTAAGATATCCTGCTAATGTGCACTGGACAATGACAGATAAAATACTATTAGAACGCAACTGAAGAAATTTAAAGTAATAATCATTAATGAGATTGCTTTGGTTGGATTTTTTTTTTTTTTCGTTGTAAGTGGCATGTTACATTTTTTGCATTTAAGATTGCAGCAAATAATGATAATTAATGAGCCGTTTGGTGGAGCAAGCTTGATAACTGTTGGAGATCTTAGTCAGCTGAGAAACGATCTTTAAAAATTCTCAGTGTGGCTATTAATATTGGACAGTGCAAGTAATATTGGACAGAGTTCTTCAGTTGTTGACAGAAATAATGACACAATAAGATGTGAAGATGATTATAGCTAGTTCCGAACATTAGGCCTGAACAGAATAATGCTTAAATGATGAAACCCTCAATCAAAAGCAACGACA
>JAEMWC010000020.1:2087500-2110000 GCA_016490735.1 Pachyseris speciosa
TTGATTACAGGCAGGGAACAGTAAATGTATAACACAATTATGCCCAAGAAAAATGTTTGATAGGAATTGCAGTCAAAACTTTAAAAGAAAATTGGCTTTCAAAAGCTTCGTGGTGCTGCCCAAAGAATCAGCTGGCGTGTGAACGTAAAGGTTAAAGTGCTAACGTGTGTAACGTCGCAACATGCACTTGTGAAATATTGTCTCATGTATTTCGTTTTTTTGTGGTGGGATATGGAGACATGCCAAGTAACATGACAATGCATTAATTAAGTTATTATGTGGTCAGTATTGTGCGGCTATGATTCAGAAAGGTGCGTATGGAAGCTCAGAGGAACTCCCATGTATTTGACTGTACTAACAAGGAAACGTACCCTTCCAGGGGAAGTATAAAACTAAATTCTGTAGTGACACAACTTAATTCCAGAGTCTCGTGATGTTGGCCACAGAATCGACTAGTGGACTGTGGAGATAAAGTGCAAGGGGTCATGAAATTCTTACGGTTTTATTACTGTCTGAACTGATCATCATAACAAGAAGTAATTTCATTTGGAGAAATTCCAAGTTCCCTTAGCCCATACCATCATGTTGTTAGTGTTGAGAGAGTACATCTATCTCAGTAAAAATAGTTTTGCAACAGCTTGAAATATTTCCCATGTGTTTAATATAACTTAGTGAAAAGGAAAAGTTCGCGCCAAAGCTAGTAAAATTTCGCTTCACTAGTGCTGAAAAGGTGCATAGATTCTTGCTGGTTACAAGATATGCTTATAGAGCGGTTTTCAATTGAGTGTCGAAAGTAATTATGGTTTTGCCTTGGTTTTGCATTGCTTCGCTCTGTGATTGGCTAGGAAAACTCGCGCCACTTTCTCAACCAATGAGAAGCAAAACCAAAACCAATCGCGACTTGCACGCGCGTATTTTCCCGCGCTTTATGCCGGCTACATGTAATTGCTTCGTATTCTGATTGGCTCATAGCACTGCTTACTTCTGTTGTGATTGGTCAGAGTAATTGCTTTGGTTTTGGTTTTACGACACTCAATTGAAAAGCGCTCTAATCCCTGCAAACTTAAGTGTTTTTACTGAAGTAAGTGGAAGTCAGTGGGACGAGATGATGAATGGGAGAGAGCCAAACTACCGAGTGTTAATCTAACCTATCATTGATTATTGTGACACACCATGGAACTGCTGTGGTGATGTAATTCAAGCAATCTAGAAAAACTCCAGAGACGCGCAGCTAGAATTGTCATGAAATCAAATAGTAGCGATAAATCCTTAGAGTATGTGAAATATTAAAATTTATCTGATAGACGAGAAAAACATGTCTTAGCCTTAGTTAACAAAGTACTAAAAAACAACTGTCTGCAATTTTCTATTTAAATTTTAACAAGGATTGGATCGATAGGACCACCAAACAGAGCAACCACATTAGACTACAAGAATGAAATTAGAGTCAGCAAAAAAAGGCATTTTCTATAATGGCGGCATGGTTTTAATCAAAATTTGTAGATGATATATTTTTACCTTAGATTATAAATAGTTTTATATTTATATCTATTTATTTATTAATATTTTTAAGATTTTTAGGATTTTTAACATTGTAACAGCATACTTTTTTTTAGGGCTTTCGTTGATAACAGTAATTTGTGTTCATAGTTACTGAAGGAATTACCCTGGTTAAATAAAAGTATCTAGTACTATACTAAGTTTTTTTTACTACTTTTATCTTTCATTGTTGTCCTGTTCCCACCACATATTACTGAAATTCAAGAGGAAAGCGAGACCAACCGAAAGACGATTCGCGTACCATAGTACCAGTAACAATTCCTGACTCCCTATTAGTTTGTTCCTAAAGCGTAAGTGAAGTAAGGAAGAGTTAAAAATTTTTTTGTAAGAAGTGGAATCATTGTATATTGCCTTATACTCATTGTTCATAAAGTCATTATTAATTCATGAAGGAAATACAAAAGAAATTAATGTTTAATGGCTGTCTTTACATATTATACAGACACGGCTAAATTGTACGCCCGATTTTCTTCGAAAAATAATAACGAACACAAGGATTATTCGAAAGATGGATTCTACAACTCTTTTATTTAACTATACACATTGAGAAATCAAAGGAAGTACGCGTTTTCAGCTGGGTAGATGTTACGTAACATCTTAAAGCTAACAGTTTCTAGCCAAACAAAGGCGCATTGACTTTGGTGGGAGAATATCTGGAAGAAAGAATTTGCCTGTAATATGTGCAGTTTCGATAAGTTGTCAACGGTCACAAAGTGGAATTCCGAATAGCACTGCATTGTCTCTCGGTAAATAAGGCGAATAAAAGAAAGATGGAGGTCGCCGAAAACCATGCACGGAGGCGGAAGCGAGAGAGCTTACTTCCGTACGGTGCGTTATTTACTGACTGCTTTAAGTACTGAATCACTGTAACAAGGAGTCGAAAGGTTTGTACACAACTACGTTTCGGCTAGATGACTCATGTGAGTGTTGTACGAGTAAGCGACTTCAACTGAGCTGAAGATGGTTTTGGTGCGTACCAAAGAAAGTTCCATGTATAACGTGAACTAATTAGATGGGTAAGTATGCTATCCCATCGGGTCCACACTTAGTCTTCTCTTTAGTCTGAAACTGGGTACAGGTTTTTGCCCTTTACTGATCTGGGATAGTTAGAATTTTCTTAAGGCTTGCTAATATATCGGTTTCTTTCACATTTTTGCTCGAACCGGTCAATTTCAAATAAAAAAGATGTCAAGAAAAAAAAAGAGAACATAATTACCCGCTGAGGCTGAGGCTTCCTGTTACAGTTTCATCCAATGTCAAAACAAGAAATAAAAGAACCGGAAAAATCGGCCATATTGAGACTTTCCAGTGACCTACATTCAGTACATTGGCCATTGTTAATACCATTTACTCCAAGGAACGCCAACTGAGTCGTCCTCAAGACAGCGTCATCTGGAATAAATTTGACAGAGGTTAGGCTTTTTGTTCCGAAGAGAAGCCAGCTGGGAAATGCTTGTCTGGCCCAAGATTAACTGGATTTATTTTTTGCCGTTGTCATGTCGGTCTGAAGAAAAAAGGAAAGAAAAAAAGAAAAGGAAATCTACACCTCATGAAAAAAATATCCTTTGATGACAGTGATGATAAATGAATACCAATTAGTGTTTATAGTAAACAGCTTAAGGTTCAGGATACCAGTGTATTGTGTGTTCTGGCAAGTGTGCAGGAGACTCCGAAAATAATACCACAGTCTTTTTAAAGAAATTATCCTTGACGAGTCGTGGGCCAGTTGCTGAAAGAGCAAGCAGCATAAACAAAAATGTCATTTACTGGAAAACGCTGACGAGTGATCGAGCTTTCGATCTGTTCGCCTGGAGAGAAAACTGAGTTAACTTCAGTGGTAACTAGGACATTAGGTCCAAGGGTCGATAAAGAAAGTATTTACTAGAAACTCTGGGTTGAGATGAACTTCTGCTATTTGATTACTCGTTACATCCTATAAAATGTAGACACGCCCGAGCGCGAAGTTGCGAGGAGACGCCACGTATTTTCGGCGCTCCTCTAGCGTCGCGTCTCCTTTGAACTTCGCGGGCGCATGTGTCTTTCGCCCACAATCCATCGCCGAAATTAGAGACTACTCGCAGTCTAGTAAAATGACACAGAAATAAGAATTACTACGAGTAATCAAAGGCTCCTGTGAGCTAGCTCATGGATGCATCTTGCTACACTAATTGCGACCTGCATTTGACAAGTGTAATGCAACCTCTTTCCCAGAGTCTATCAAACTTATTGTTGTGACGGATGTATTCCCGCCCTCGACGCAACTTTCCATCAAAGAGAGCGTTGTGTGACAACCCAAAAAACGTATGACCTAAAGAAATCTGCAGCTATGTTACAGTATTGTAATTGTTTTTTACGACAATATTGCACTACTTTCAAAAGTAATTTTTATTACTGATCGTTTATTTAAGCCAAAGAATATAGACTTTCTGAACAAGATCGGTGTTTTGGCAGCTAGATTTCAGAATACCGCGGCCATTTCATTTACATACCATTGAAGCTATTTCAGACATTTCAGAAATTTCCGATCTTGTCTTCGATAAGAATCCAATACGTACCTGTCTCAGTTTAAGCAGTAAAATCGATCATATTTTTCTCCTAAAACAAATGTGTTGCATGTCTAAATACGGGCTTTTTTGGTAGAAAAGCTCTGCTGGTTACTTTGTTTATATTTGATTCACTTTAGCGATTGCGCCGTGAATGTATGTTGCGTTTAACCTGATATGCAACAACACGCAGTACTCATCACGCGTTGGGGGATTGAAATCATTGTTGAATGTTCCAATCCCTTGCTCAAACGAATTAGTTGCTTTTGGTCCTTGTCTAAAGCTCCTGAGGATAGGGAAAGTCTTATTTCCTTACTTACGGTCGCAGGAAATTTATTTCCAAACACTCGGTGGCCATAGCATGCCTAGTTTTGTTATATAAACATATGCTTTTGGCGTTGTTTCTTTCTGTTCTCTTGTCTTGAACTCCAACCGTGCGCTTCAGTCCTAGTGATATCGAAATAACATGCTTTGATCATTAAGACATTCATTCCTCCCTGCTTCTTTCTCCGAGTGACAAGTCGATAGGAACAGCAATTTCATCATCGCTTTTAAGATATCAACGTACAAATTTCGTCGACTTCCATCTTCAGTACTCGCAGCTTGTGTACGTAATCGTGTTAACTTTCCACTTTCCAACTCCACAAAAGTATATTCAAGAGGATAGGACGAAAAATCATCCGCTTTTCAATCTTCACATGTACTGCTCGACGCCATTAATTCATATTTATTTCATGATACATAAACAGTCGAGCAAGAATCTACGCATTTCTACTACCCCCTGAAACTTGCAAACCTTGCGCAAAGAGGACACCGGGAACAAATACAATACTTACCAGGGGAGGGACAGAAGAAATGTTTCATCCAAGTTTAATGAATAAATTAATCAGAATCGAGTGAGTGAGTGAGTGAATGAGTGACATCGAGTGCCTCCTACGCCTCATGGCATGACTACGTCATCCATGAGCTAAAAAGGAGGTTAAATTCCGAGAAATAGTATCTATTTTGACATAAGATAATAACCAGATGTTCTTCTCCCATTTCTGTATCCTCTTAGGTCCCCAAATTCTCGTTTTGTAGCCAGTCTTTTGTGCAGTTTCATCAAAAACATCATTGAGGAAAGAATTAGCTAGTAATGTGTACTTACTGAAAGGACACTAGAACGTAGCACCCTAGTAATAAATTCTCAAATATTCGTGATGTTGCTCGAAGAATCATTGGAATGCAGGTATGAAAGGGTAAAGGGTGAAAATCTCACGGAGCGTTCAATTCTATCTTATTACTCGGACCCTAAGGCACCGACTCTAGGAATGGGATCTATTTCTCTCTCTTTATTTGTTTGTTTGCTTCGATGAGTCACTTCGGAGGTTTCTCTGACCATAGTAAGTGAGTTGAACTTACCCGTATGCATCGATAGGCTTTTTTCCTGTGTTGTTATTTTCCTCATCTACACAATTTAAGCGATTTCATTGTTTCCTGATTTTCTACTTCAAAAAATAACCACACAGGAAGCGAGCTCCGCACCATGGAAATAAGGTAGAGCTTTTTTATTGAGAAAGTTTGCGAATAATCTATCACCGAGATTAAATCCTTTTATTTTATGACTGGCTCTTTCAGCGGTCAAGATGAATCAATTCTCCTGCTGTGATTGGCTGCCCGCGAGGTCAAGATGGAGCAATCTTGACCGCTCGGGATAACCCGCTCGTCCCGCGTTTTACTGTCTTTTAATAGCGTCCTTTGAGTAATAGTAATAAATACTTTATTGACCAAGATGGCTCGTTCTTTTTTTTGCATGTTTATGGACCTCGACTTCGTCTCGGTCCATAAACACGCAAAAAAAGAACTTGGCCAACATCCCGCCATCTTGACCTCACGCTTGGCCAATAACCCATATATATTTAATTTACAGTCAAATGTAAAGACGAAAGGTGGTTACTCGAGTTTCACGCACTAAGCGATCATCAGACTAAAGTTTCTGCGCGAACAGATTTCAGTTTAAAGTTTGAACATTTTAAAATCAAGGACGGTTGATGAGGCGCGTCTTCTGATTGGTTGCGAGGAACTTGTTTTCATGACGGCATTTCGTAACGAGTTCAGATCTCCTGTTGAGTAGAGAAGCACTGGTCAACAGTTCATTGTTACCCGCGAAATGTTGACCGCTGTTGCACGTGATCAGAGCGTGCAGTTGAATCTCAGCGCGTTTTTCAAACTTTGCTTTTGTTTTTATCATTCATTTGTCTTGCTATATAACAAATCAATTAATGACTGGTCCCGAGGGGAACAGTGAATTTTGTTTCCCAAGAATCTCAATGTTCCCCTCGACTTCGTCTCGGGAAACATTGAGATTCTTGGGAAACAAAATTCACTGTTCCCCTCGGGACCAGTCATTAAGTGTTAAATGTTAATGATTGGCGATTCCTTGAATACTTGACATTGAAGTGGTTGTTAAGTTATTAAAAATGTCACTTTTCCATGTGAATTTGCTTTATATTTGGCACTGCTGGGTTGAAATGTGTCAAAGGGCAAGATTCGTTTATTCATCTTTCACCGTTGGAGGAAACATCGTTTCCTTTCTTCGAATTTCACTCCTGAGAGTGTTTCTTCAATAATGTTCTTTAGGTGACCTCTCTCCATTAGGTATAGATGTTCTCTTCAAAGAGAAGCGCTTCCCCTTTGATAAAATCTTTCTTTACTCCTGGGTGGGGGGACACGTAAATACTTCGGATTGATTGAAATGAGTTCTCACGTCAAGAACCGAGACAGTTTTGAATTTTCCCTCTTGTAGACCTTGGCGATGATGATGATATGATATTTCAGTCGTAAATTTGATAGTAAGATGGTATCTGTTTGTTTGTTCAGTGAACCGTTGTAAAATCTCTCCGTTGGTGTGCCACGGACATAAATTATATCGTCGATATAACGTTTCCAAACGAGATGGTTTGTTTGCGCTTTTCTTCAATATTTCTATTTCAATTTTCGGCATGAAAAGATTGTCCCAAGCTACTCGCCCATCGGCCAGCTTAGAGCGGCGTTGCAGTACCCATGTCGTTGCAGGGAGTTTTTTCGTTAAATTGTAATGAATTTTCCTGCAAAATCAATCTGAGTGCTTTTCCAAGCAAGCGCTTCATTGGTATGGGAGTGTTTGTTAAAACTGTCGTTCGCTGCGCATGCTGTATTGATTTCTTCATCTTGTGGCATATTTTTGTATAGGCTCGTTACATCCATTGAAACAATTTTTTGGAGGTTAGGATCACTTCCTTGTGAATTTTAATGAAATTGATGAAATCAGTTGTGTCTTTTAGTTCCCCTTCTGATGACTTCTGTTGTTGTACTACCGACTGAAGGATCTATTCAACAAAGCAGGATAGCTTTCCTGTGTTCTTGTTAGGGTCAGGGTGTGAATCAAAGTGGCTACGAGTCACTTAAATGTCTTTAGTTAACTCGGAAAATGAGTGAATGATAAACCACTCGCGGGTGTATGGTTTTAATTCCTTCAGTTCATAACTCTTTCATTGTTCAGAATGCCGGAATAGAAATCATAGCCCAAGCTCTACAAATGTTTATAGCTGCCTATTTTAAACATGCTTAATTTTTATACTTTCGAACCAGATAGTCGTTTTCTACTTGTTCCCCTTATCCCTTTATCAAAAGCAAGCTCCTCCTCATCTGCATATCTTTCGTTAGTCTTTTGTAGTATCTTGATGAATTTTTGTCAGTTTTCGTGATCGTAATTTCGGTTGTACAGTACAATTTTGGTTGGCTTGTTGGGTGATCTTGTAGCTACAAACCAACAATTACAACTGCAGTTAGGCCAAAATACAGGTATTGTTAGTAGTATTTCATCTCAGACGATCATTAAAGCAATTCCTAAAAAGCAAATCAAATTCTAAAAGCAAAATTTATCCTCTTGCAGCATCTTCCCTGGTCTTAAGAAATCCATTTAAGGGGGCAGTCTGGTTAAATGCCTTGTTTTTCAGTCCTATATTCGCGCAGATTTCATTCAAGAGAAAAAAGGCTCCGTTAGGTCGGAGTCCTTGGAACAGAATGAAGGAATAAAAGTTCCGACGGGGGCATGTGGAGAATTGGAAAATATAGGATTTGAAGGTGGTTGAAAATTATAATTTAAAGTAAATAATTACTAGACAAAAGCCAGACAGTCAGCCATCATAACAAGGTGCACTGATCTCGTTAGCGGACTAACTGGATTATGTGTGTATTCATTTCTACCCTTCTATGTTTTATCATTCTCAATTCACTCTCTTTTCCCAAAGATTCAACCAGGCTGCCCCCTTAATCCCTCATAATATTCCCCGATATCGCAGTTACGCAGTTGCATTAACACTTCAACTTATCCCTGTATATCTCAGCAAGTTAAAACGTGGATTTAAAACTGTTGTTGTAACACCGTAGAAAACTCAAAATAAAAATTGGCAAAAAATGGCCGCCCGCGTCTCTACTCGCTAGTTTTCGCGGTAGCTATTTTTTGCGGGCTTTAATTTTGCGAGTTCTTCTGTAACCGTGAATATAAGTAACACTGAGGTAACTAGAAAACACTCAAGGAAGCGCCATGACCCAGTTCTTTGAGGACTGAGATTCTACAGATCTATTCGTTTCAAAGAGTTTCCTCTTGAACACATCTAAGGTAGTGAACTTCCATCCTTTTTCTCTTGTTCTACCGTGCGTGTTTTTCGTATGTTTCGTTCCTTGTTTCGTTACCTGTGATTTAAAGGGAAAGACTTTTTGTCATGAATTCAAAATATTTTGAATGTCAGGTTGTCGTACCCCTGTACATATTATTATCTCCGCCCGTTTCGTAAAAGCACTGAAAATACAAAAACTGATAGAATATTGATTTGCTTTGCCAACGACAATACGGTGCCTTTTTGGCCGACTCCAGACGCGATCAAAGGGGGTAATTATTTCTTACACATATAAGCGCGGCATCCGATCGAGACAAACCCCTAAAATACCAATCACTGATAACTTCAGTTCAGTATTCTCGGCTGGGCTCTCTTTTCTGTTTCCAGCAGGGCGCCGTACATTTATATTTGCATTTTTACGGTCAAATGCTTCCTGTTTTCCGAGAAATTTGCGTGCAGCGGACGAGACCACATGTCATCGCTTTTTATTAGATCAGTCTGGGAAAGCGAAAGGAATGAATAACTTTGTTCCCACTTTGCCTTGAGTGCTGTTTTATCACTATCCCCACGAAGAAAATTTCAATTATGGCTTGCTTAGACCCACATGACGAGAACAACAAATTCACTTGCTATGTTCAACATGGTGAACAAATTATTCCTCTTTGTGTTTCAGCTGATACTCGGTTAAAAGATCTCGGTGGAGCTCTCCGTGAAGCAAAATCGCTGGCAAATTTAGAACGCGCGGTTGAAGAAGACTCAAAGGCACATAGTAGGATAGTTCTCGTTGTTGCTTCAGAAACTGGTGAGGCACAAAGAGTCATTGAGGAGGTAACAGAAAGTGGCGAACAAGACACAACACCTCCTGTAACGCCGAAGTTAAGCCTCAAAGGTTTTATCCTGTACACTTACATGTGGTCAACATTTCAATGGATCGAGCCAAAAGAAAGCGGAAGTTATTCCGGCAAACTTCCCTTTGCTTTCTACAAACTCATGCGCGTCGCTGTTGCCTTAAGCTTGTGGATAGTTGTGGCTTTTGAGATATATAACCTCATTAACGGTCTGCCAGCTCTTTTGGCGGATACAGACACTTTCGCTGCTATTGTAGCTGTAATGCATCGACTGTTGTGGACATTACGTTACGTAATACTCCATCACCTGGGTCTATATTTTTTTCAAGCTCATCGACGGCACATAAACGATGTTTTAAATAACAACCGTTGCATTTCGCGTATTCAATGGAGGAAATCACATAGGTTAATCCAAGATCTGATGGCATTCACAGCGTTTTTTCTCATCGCCTTGCCCTTAATACAGAAGTTGATTCCAATTTTCCTGGAGCGTGCAAGCGGAATTCCGAGAAATTGGGACGCGACTGTAGAAACTGCAGAGTTCTTTGTCCTTGTTTACAGTCGTGTTGTGGCTATGCCAATATTCTTCTTCTTTGTCCTTGTTATTGAAATTCACATCTCGGAGTTAAAAGATTTTCGAGAACAGATAGAGCATAGCGAGAGAAATTTAACAGACCTTTTAAACGACTACAAATCCCTAACAACGAGAATTCAAAATTCCTCTCGGGCATTCCAGCCTTACTTGATGGGGCTTCTGTTTCTTTTGGTGCTGTGGGGAACCATAAGTGTGTATTCGAGCGTGGAGATGTTCCAGCATATTCCATCTCGACACAACGTCTTCTTCGGTGTGATCCTCTCTGAAAGTCTTGGCACGCTTCTGGTTTTTCTTTGTGAAACTGTATTTCTTTTCTCATTACCGCTTTACAAGTCAGGCCAAATCAGCTCCCAGCTCAGCCGTTTGATTTATATCGTCACGACCTTGGATAGCGGAGAACAAAGGCGAGATGCACTTGCGTTTGATACAGAACAAAAGATTTCGCAGTTTGCCGGTCTACTGGAAAGACACCAACGGTATGGAAACGTTGGATTCAAAGTCGCTGGTCTGCACATAACACAACTGAAATCTGTTTGGCTGACTCTTCTGGGTCCAGTTATAGTCTTCGTCGGAAACTTTTTAATCAAAGAACATTTTTAAGTCTAACTAACTTGCGGATTCAAGACGGGAAGGCCTATCAAGCCAGCTTTTAGCCACGGTGGAGGCATTTGCTTATAACCTAGAGACATATTCTATGATTTTTTAGGGGGGAGCGGGGTTGGCGCATTGGTGAGAGCGTACTTCGTGAGAGCACTCGCCTTTCACCAATGTGACCCGGGTTCGATTTCCGGACTCGGCGTCTTTAATCTTTAATCAGTATACTCCTAAGACAGGATAACTATACTAGGAGTCTCATAGCAAAATGAATAAACATATACATATGTACATATAAATGTATGAACACGCGATAAAATTAACCTATTAAAATTAACCATTTAAAATAATATAATAACAATAAAAATAGACCATATAATATAATAACCTACATGCTTGAGATTACGGCTTTAAATTCACCGAGTGAGTCAGGAATTAAAGACAAAAGTAAACTGTTACAAGTTCTTATAGTTCTGGGGTAAAAAGAACATTTATAAGTATCATTCAATGTGGTAAATTGGCAAAAAAAATGGCGCACAAGTGGGCCGCGTTTGTTGGTTCTCTCTTTTCATTCAAGTTGATGCTTCTTGGATTAGAGTTGAGCATCTGTGCTCAGCTAGATAGATTTGAGACTTCAATAAAGTTATCATCATAAAGCAGAAAAATTACCAAAGAGACATGTTTAGCCTCTCCCCTCTCCCCTCCGCATATTTACCATGAATCGATTAAGAAAAAAATTGCGATCTTTCGTCTCGGCCAGGCTAATTCCACTACCACTTCATGCCGCTGAGGTTCTTCATCAGTGACTTCAAAAAACCCGGATTATTGTGACAATAGATATTTTGGAATTAGACACCCTTCTCGTAAACCAAGTAAAATAACAACATTTATAATCGGTAATTTGAAAAGTGAGCGGCCGGGAAAAAAAATTCGTATTAGAAACAAACGATGATAAAATATTTAATGAAGAGAAAATAATAGAGGTAGACTAGATTGAATTTATGTCAGAAGCATACAACTCGCTCGATCTGTACTAAGGTCGAAATTGTTTCTCGAAACGACCAACTTAGCAACCCCCCCCCCCTCCCCCACCCCCTCGCCTCTCCCCTCCCCTGCAATCCGTAATTCGTACGAGGGAAGCCTGGGTAGAGGAATGGCTGGCTATGCATTCTGGGTTAAATTCATCATGGCGGACATCTTGGAGTAGAAGTACAGTTGTTTTGGCTAGTCTTTCGTTCCTGTTTTTTGGTTAAAATTACTAATGGCTTCGGTACGAGCAGCCCTTGCATTTATAGAATCCGCCATTGCAAAACATAAAGTCGTCGTGTTCTCCAAGACAACATGTCCCTTTTCGATTCTGGCCAAGAGAATTTTGACGGAGGCAGGCGTTGAGGACATGAAAGTTTACGAAATTGAGCGGAGACAGGACGGCATGGAAATTCAGGTAAGTAGTTTCATTGTAATGATCATGTTTTTAGTGTGCAAAAGGGCAAGAAATTTTCGCCTAATCTAACCCATACCCTTACATTAACTTTTTAATCTTTGCATACATCTTCCGAGTTGGGGACGCTGTGTATTTGTGAAGATGCAGGTTTGTGACCGTATCAGGTTCAGTTCTGGACAAACTTAGTGCATATCCAGCAACATTCTAACTTTGATCAAATGAAGAATGATCCTCGCAGTTGTGAACGCAACCCATGCAATTGCGAAAAGAAGCCTGAAAAAATTTTTTTTCTGAAAATAATTTTTTTCAGGCTTCTTTTCGCAATTGCATGGGTTGCGTTCACAACTGCGAGGATCATTCTTCATTTGATTTCATTTCCGCAGTTCATATATGATTCATATCATATATCATTCACATTCTAACTTTGGTCAGATATAATGCCTGAGCAACCCGCAAAACATCAAATATGCATTTCAAATTATTAAATGTTACAAACGATTATGATAGTTTTCTCAAAGGAATTAAAGTTTTCCCTGTTTTGAAACTTCAAGGTTGCAGGTATTTGTCAAATAAACTGTTATTTTTATTTTTTATTTTATTTTATTAGCTAGCAACTCAAAGAGTCTTGCACAGGCCACAAAACAACAGGGAAAGTCAAACCTGTTTACTACTTACAAAGAAAATGCTAGCATTTTCTCCAAATCAGTTAAAGCCAAGTCTGCAGTGACACGTGCCTTTCTGACAGATATTCACCAAGTAAACCACAGGGTGATGTCCCAGTGATCATTTGACTCAATTCTTCCCCTGCAAGAATGTATACCTATTTCAGTGAGAGAAAAAAAGCCAAAACGATTATCTGTTGTTGCCAACTACTATTTCCTGTATCTAAGCTATGGTCCTTTTTTTTTTCTTTTATCAGGAAGCCTTAAAAAACATAACAGGAAGAAAAACAGTGCCAAATGTGTTTATTAAAGGAAAAAGCATTGGCGGAGGATCAGAAACTGCAGAACTATACCAGTCTGGGAGGCTCACAGAAATGTTACAGGAACAAGGAATTATAAAATAAGGATTTTTAATCCTTCTCAAAGTGAAGCAAATTACCAAAATGAAAATAAGCAGGACATGATCAAGTCTTTTACGACTAGATAATTGAATTATGTTCCAGCCTGCAATGTGCCCAAAGAGGGAAAGAGATCAAATGCTTTTGGCATTTTTTAATGGTGTTGAATGATTGCTGATGTGGTGAATAGTTTTACCATAATAATCTATGACTTCACTTCACTTCAATTTTGAAACTTGAAGCCTTGTAACCAGGGCAATGCAGCTAACATCAAACTTAAAGTCACATATTATCAAATTCCTGGATGACTTCTGCAAGGCTAGCATTAAAATGTAGTCTATTGAGAAGTCCTTCCTTGTTTATCATGCCAAACAATGTGGTTCTGACTTTTGTGTCTGTGGCTGAAATCATTCACATGAAAGCTACTGAGCAGTACTTTTCTGTGATGCTGTTGATTATGCCAGACGAGGTTGTTTCGATCTTTTTCGTCTTAGGTCATTATCCAAAAGTGTCTCCATTCAAATAAATACTACTGAGCAATGCTTTGCTGGCTTTCTTACTGTTTATTGTGCTCCTTAAAACTTTAGTCTTTTCATATTTGAATGACCCATTTCATTATTTTATTCACAAACTCATGAGTTTGCAGTACTTTGCTACTGCATATTAGTATAAATCTACTAGCATTCTATTACAAATGCCATTCTCTGATTGGCTACGCTACTCGCTATCTATTCTGTGATAGATAGTGAGTAGTGGTTGTCAACAAAATGGCGGCCACTTCTTTGCATTTTTGAAGTGTCTGCAAGGAGTATTTAGGAAATTTCACTTGTTTAGTTTTAAATGACTGGTAGATTTCTACTAAAACAATTAGATTATTCACTCTTGATTTCTATGCGTGACAGCTATCATGCAATAGAAATCTCGAGCTCATGATCTAATTGTTAAGTAGAAGGCACTTCAGTGAACATTTGAATGTTCAAACTTCACGATTCCTTCAATGTAATGAGGAAGTTTGTAGTTATTTCAAGGGTAGTTTGTCCTTGTAAGAGGTACTCATCCACATTCATGAAAATTATTGTATTGATAGCTAAGAACTCAATGACCAGGATTAAAACTTTTTTCAATAAAAAAGAAAAAATAATTTTGATTTCTACGTATATCTTGGCACAGCTTGGCTCATTATTATTCCATTTCGAAGTTTGCTTTTAGAACAAGGAACAAATGAAGATTCAAATATAGCTGGTTCTTCATTTAGAAAATACCAATACCCAAAAAAAGTCAAAAACCAGTAATTATTGTACCTTATAGCTATATACTTCGCTTACAGCCATATATCACTCCTCTCTACTTTCCAGTTTGCTTTGCTTTTACTTGATTATTGTGTGTTGTTTAATTTAACTTTATTGTTTTTAACTTGTAACTAAATGATAACTGTATCTTTTAGCTTATAATATAGCAATCGAATGCATAACTTATAACATAGTAATATTGGAGTTGTAATGTAATCTTTTTAGCTTAGAATGTTTAAGTTTTATTTTTTACCAATACCCGCCAAGATTAGCTGATGCTATACACGGGTTGGTTAAATTGTCCTTTTGATTTTTGATTGAATAAGGAACAGAACAGATTTTTTTCTAGAATTATATTCAAAAGTAGATCAGTTCTCGTTTGACCTTGAAATGATGAGCCGCAATACCATAAGTTGGAAAATAGCGATTTCGCTGCTTTTGGGAACTGTCACAAACCCGCGCATGTTTTGATTTGGTTCCGCAAACACGTTACGCATTTACAGCGGAAAAACATTGGTTATAGGCAATTTTCACTTTTGCCTATTTGGGTGTTCTCCGACAGTAAACTGTTCTGTTCCCTATGTAAGTGTACTGTTAAAACCGTACATTCCTAATAAGACTTAAGATCTTCTAAGAAAACTCTTCATTGTACCTAAATGCAATCTTAAAACATGGATATAGAGGGTTCTCCGGTTTTCGGAAATTCTGTGCCACGTAACTTAAAGCTGGAAAATAAGACGTTCTTATCAAGGAAAAAGAATAGTGACGGATAGAAACAAATAGCGAACACCTTCGGAAGGAGTTTTTCAAAGTTAAAGGGAAATCGCTGCAGAAGCGTTATTTTCGATGGCCACTGTTTAACTGTTTAATTAATACGTTTGTAATTATGTAAATTTATTTGTTGTAACTTAGTTTTTGTGTGCTGTTTGTGTCTGTCTGTATTTTTTAGCCTGATTATTGTATCATTGTAAGCCCCCTTGATAAGCCTAGGCGCTTTTGGGGCAAACAATAGAAACTATGTTTAAATAAAATAAAAAATAAAAAAATTTAGTATGCGTGACTAGAAATGCCGTGCATGGGTTAGTACGTCATGTATGGGGACACATTATGTACCGATAGTCGCCCATCACTCTCTATACCATGCCCTTATCGATTCTCCCCAGCATTGATCCACAGTGCTGATCAACCGTCCCTAGCAATGATCATCTGTCCCTAGCAATGATCGACTGTCCCTGTTAGTGATTGACTGTCCCAAGCACTGATCATCTGTCCCTAGCAATGATCGACTTTCCCTACTAGTGATTGACTGTCCCTGGCAATGATCAACTGTCCCTACTAGTGATTCACTTTCCCTAGCAATGAGGTACTGTCCCTACTAGTGATTGACTGTCCCTAGCAATGATGTACTGTCCCTAGCAATGATGTACTGTCCTTAGCAATGATCGACTGTCCCTAGTAGTGATCGACTGTCCCTAGTAGTGATTGACTATCCCTAGCACTGATCGACTGTCCCTAGTAATGATCTTTTGTCTCTAGTAGTGATCGACTGTCCCTAGCAATGCACAATTGTCGCTAGCAATGATGTACTGTCCCTAACAATGATAATTTTTTAAATAATTTTTTAAACAAAAACTAATTTTGGGGGTCACGATTTAACGTTAAATCGTGACCCCCAAAATTAACTATTGACATTTTGTAACGCAGGATCCTGTGCGTATTTGTTTGTGGGTGTTTTTTGCTGTTCACACTGTACTTTGAACGTGCTTTATACTGTAAATGTTTAGTATAAAAGTAGTTCAATTTGTAATCTTGTTAAATCCCTGATGAAGTCTGTCTGATCAAACGAAACCGGTCGGATAATAAACAAAATTGACAAGATCTGTTGCTGTGTGCTGCTCACTAGTTTTTGTTTAAAAAATTGGCTCTTCCCCTTAAAATAATTTTAAGCATTAATGATTTTAAACAACATTGTTCCAATTTTATTCAGTATTCAGAGGTATTCACATGTATTGACTTCATATAATACAGTATTTGCTAACAATAACCAATATAAGTTAATTAGAATTCAATAATGTATTTAGAAATAAAATGTTCCAACTTAGACTTACCACATTTAGTTTACTTGTACCAAAATTGGCAAACCCTTTCAAAAGGGACAGAATTAGAAAAAGGGACTAAATGCTACAATGTGAGTAGTACAAGCAGACTGAGAACATTAACTAATGACTAATAATCTGATAAAAATGACTACTTGCAGCAAGAGGTTGAAACCCCTCAATGTCTCATGTCATAAAAATTGATTTGGTGGTGAAAACAAAGCTAGCTGAATGGAATTATTGGCCACTAATAAATAGGCTCATGCCTAATGTAACAGACTCATATGGTTAATGAGTTCTTCAATTTTAAGTTTCACAAATTACCCATGTTATCTACGTCATTCAGTATCTCCTTGTGACAATATTCTAGCTTACCCATAATCTGTCCCAAGGTTTTATTGTTTGCACACAATTTATTGCCGAATGCTGATGATCTATTCACTACATAACAATAACATTAACAATTTGGTTTTATTATGGCATGGTACTCTGAAGAACGTCTGAGTAAACAGTGTACTTAGTTTATCATATCATTTCTAGACGAAGTTCGTTGTAATTTTCGCAACCAGTTTACTAAATACTCATCTGTTACTTCAGTAGATGACTTATGTCTAGTTTTTTTTTTCGGTTTTTGACTTAAACTATGAGCTAGCTCTGTGACTGATGGAACAAAAAGATTCACTAAGGGGAAAGGGGTACGTGGTTAAAAAATATGTACCAAAACGGATTTTGTATTATCTGAGAAGGCTATAAGAACGTAGCGTTCAATAGATTCTATAAGCTGGAGTAGCTAGGACAGGATCACAAAATGTGACTGCCTTTAAAGTGTGCTATTTTTGCAGCAACTTGCGCTGTAGACTTCGCAGTTATTTCTAAAGACATGCCCCTAACACTATCGGACCTAGCGACAAAATCATATAAAATTTGCAAATTTTTTGAATTCACAGCGACACCATGACTTAACAACACTTCTCTACAAACCATCAAACACAGCGTTTCAAGATTTTTCCAGGGCCCTGATTCAATTTTCGCATTGTGACTTATCATGAATTTGTTTCCCTTTTTTCGCTTATATGGCGAAACCACTGCCCTTTTCCGTTTCCTTGGCGTTGAGCTTTCACCTATGGCAACGCAGCGAGCCTGAATGATGTTTCCACAATTGAAGCATTTGCAGAGTTCTGTGCACCCCATACCATCCGTCACACATGGACACTTAGACTTGCGCACACCGTCTCGACAGGATTCGCCACTTCGTACTCCTTCAGTATGCTTTTTCCGACTTCCACACCTGCAACCCTTATTCTTGATCGTTTTGTTCATCGAAACTTCGTCGGCTTAATGTTAGGGTTCTTGCAATTGTGGCATCGACACTTGCGGGTACAAGACTGCTCCATCTTGTGGCAGGGACATTTGTCAGAAACACAGGAAATACCAGACAAGCAGGCTTCCTAGGGACAGTTGATCAGTGCTAGGGATAGTCAATCACTACTAGGGACAGTCGATCACTACTAGGGACAGTCGATCATTGCTAGGGACAGTACATCATTGCTAGGGACAGTCAATCATTGCTAGGGACAGTCGATCAGCGTGAGGGACAGTTGATCACTATTAGGGACAGTCGATCGTTGATAGGGACAGTCGATCATTGCTAGGGACAGATGATCAGTGCTAGGGACAGTCAATCACTAGTAGGGACAGTCGATCATTGCTAGGGACAGTCGATCATTGCTAGGGACAGATGATCATTGCTAGGGACAGTCAATCACTAGTAGGGACAGTCGAGCATTGCTAGGGACAGTATATCTATGCTAGGGACAGATGATCAGTGCTAGGGACAGTCAATCACTAGTATGGACAGTCGATCATTGCTAGGGATAGTAGATCATTGCTAGGGACAGATGATCAGTGCTAGGGACAGTCAATCACTAGTAGGGACAGTCGATCATTGCTAGGGACAGTAGATCATTGCTAGGGACAGTCAATCACTAGGAGGGACAGTCGATCATTGCTAGGGACAATTGATCATTGGTAGGGACAGTCGATCAGTGTGAGGGACAGTTGATCACTATTAGGGACAGTCGATCATTGCTAGGGACAGATGATCGGTGCTAGGGACAGTCGATCATTGCTAGAGACAGTCGATCATTGCTAGGGACAGATGATCAGTGCTAGGGACAGTCAATCACTAGTAGGGACAGTCGAGCATTGCTAGGGACAGTATATCTATGCTAGGGACAGATGATCAGTGCTAGGGACAGTCAATCACTAGTATGGACAGTCGATCATTGCTAGGGATAGTAGATCATTGCTAGGGACAGATGATCAGTGCTAGGGACAGTCAATCACTAGTAGGGACAGTCGATCATTGCTAGGGACAGTAGATCATTGCTAGGGACAGTCAATCACTAGGAGGGACAGTCGATCATTGCTAGGGACAATTGATCATTGGTAGGGACAGTCGATCAGTGTGAGGGACAGGTGATCACTATTAGGGACAGTCGATCATTGCTAGGGACAGATGATCGGTGCTAGGGACAGTCAATCACTAGTAGGGACAGTCGATCATTGCTGGGGACTGTCGATCATTACTAGGGACAGATGATCAGAGCTAGGGACAGTCAATCACTAGTAGGGACAGTTGATCATTGCTAGGGACAGTAGATCATTGCTAGGGAAAGTCGATCAGTGTGAGGGACAGTTGATCACTATTAGGGACAGTCGATCATTGATTGGGACAGTCGATCATTGCTAGGGACAGATGATCAGTGCTAGGGACAGCCAATCACTAGTAGGGACATTCGATTATTGCTAGGGACAGTAGATCATTTCTAAGGACAGATGATCATTGCTAGGGATAGCTGATCATTGCTAGTCAGCTAGTGACAGCTGATCATTGGTAGGGACAGTTGCTCAGTATTAAGATAGAGAGTGATGGGCGACTATCGGTACATAATGTGTCCCCATACATAACGTACCTACCCGTGCGTGACTGCCAACCGCTGATCGCTAAAACGTGATCCTCTTAACCCTTTGAGTCCCAATTACACATATTTGCGTAAAATATACCGCTTTTACTTTTATGATTTATTTCTTGTTTAAATTTTGTCACAAAGACATAATAATGGGTAAATAGCACTAAATGATGCTTTTTGTAATAATTTATCAAATCCAAAAAACCGATAACAATACCCGAATTCCGCTGCATGGCACAGTTTTTTTGGCAGCAAAGCCCAAAATGCTAGTCTTTTGACCAAAGAACAACACCAAAAATTACACATTTTCGTGGTCAACTTTTTAATAAAAAACATTGCCCAAACATCAAAATTCTACATTTACAGCAAACCTTAAAGCCAGACCTTTGCATCTGGAGGGAAATTTTCCTCTCACTTCTTCCACAAGCCACGCTTTAGCCATTTTATTGGAGCCAATCTCGCGTATCTCAAGTTGTCAGGTTCACGCCCCAAAAGAATTCTGGGAAACTCAGCTATTCCAGGAACATAGAACCCTTCCATTTCCTATTTCCAAGTTTTTTTGTAAGTGTCGGGCCACCCAGTGCTACCAGGAAAATATGACGTCGATTGAACTTTTTACCAGTCAAAACTAGCCCAAATTGCCTTGGTAGGCCCTGGAATCCTTCCACAAAGTTAGCAGAGAGACAGCTTCGGCCATCCACCGCCATATTGGCTACGAAGCAGATTTAGCGTCTCATTCAGCAAGAAACCGTCTCTCACCTCTGGCTTCTTTCAAAGGCTTGCCTTCACCCACATTCCAGCTTAAGGATGCCAGCCTGGGGGCCTTTGTGGAGGAAAATGGCTCGAAAAAACCTCATAAAGCGGCAAATTTACCCCAATCAAGCTTGTTGACTCGGTAAACGAACAACAGCTGCTAATGTGCGTGACGTCACACCTTTAGAGTGAGCCCACAGTGACACAAGCCCGCTGTTATTTCCATCGCAACTTCCTAAATGGAGAAGATTAGTCCTCCAGACTAATTATCACTAAAAATTTACTTTAAAAAAATGCAATAAATTGGTACTCCAAGGGTTAAGAGGGCCAGTATTTTGATGCATATTCGTCTGTTAGTTTACGCACAGGCAGCCCAAGCTCCCGCGGAGTGATGGGTGTCATGTGTCATGATCATCTTGCGTAATAAAGGTCATGGCGAAATTATTAGAGTTTGTATGGGAATATTTACAATCGGTCTTAAAAAGCAAAAATACGGTCAAATTCTTAATACAAAATAGCTAACCTTACTTCCACGCTATTTTGTTTGTTGTCTGTTAGCTTACTTTGCTGTCTTGAGGCCTATTCAGCGAATTATCTCTTGCTGGGTTTTCCACGCATAAAAGAAGAAGGCATCACACTGAAATAAGGAACGCCTGATCCGAGAAGCGAAATATCCTAGTTCAAATCCCATTCGAAGTCCAAGCACAGATCTTCTAGTTTCATTTCGATTCGCTAGGCGACTCAATCCTCCTCATGAACCCGACGCTAAGCGGCAGTTTGCTCGCAATAATTATAGTTCACAAGACTGTAGTGACCCGAGTACACATTCACCTCGACACACAACCGTTGAAACACCGCTTGGTAACCCTGCCTTCTTTTCAAAATGAGCCTCGTCAGGGAACACACCGTCACTTTTTGTTTTCGAGCCACGGGTCCCCTCAGGTCGAATCGACCAACAGGCCATTTTCTCGATCGCCCAACTTGTAGAAAAGTCGGCAGGAAATTCGCTTATTCGAGAAAGGTTAACGGCTCTCGAGGTTATTATATGGGATGAAGCCTGTATGTCGAGTAGAAGAATGTTTGAACTTGTGAACTTTCTTCATCATGAACTTGCAACGAATGAACTCAGTAAGAGCCTGCATTTGCCGGTACTGGCAAGTAATTCTTGTTGGCGAATTTTTACAGTTGCAACAGGTTCCCAACCTCTTCGATGAAGGAGAGTTTATGTTCTATTCTCCGTTGTTCGACTTCTCGATAACACATCGTTTTGGCTTGACTAAGCTAATGCGTCAATCAGAAGATGACAAGCAATTTCTATATCGGCTCTTTCAGACATAAGACAGGGTCGTTAATATTTCCATTCAAACTCTTTAATAATAATACTAATAATATATATATATATATTTTTTTTTTTTTTTAATGCAACATTTATTGAACACAAGTTTGGCACTATTCCACAGTACTTACTTTACAACAGCAAAACAATAAGAAATGTTACACTACGATGTGCTACTTTTCGAGAAAAAGTGACACTGTCGCTTGTTAACTTTGACCTAACAGTGCGATACAATACTTACATGTAAATCCGCATAACAGTTTTTAACAGTTCATTCACAGTTACGAAGGGTGCATAAATTACAGATCTTAAAACATTTAACAACATATTTAATTAATACCAAAATAATAATAATATACTTATCACAGTAACAGGAGAATACATTTAGCGCAAAGAATAAATTAAAGATATAAACAAAAGAATTACACGAAAGAGGATGAGGCGTCTTTTCTATACAGTCAATTTCTCTTTTATTATAATATAATTTCGTTATGAGCGTTATTACGCAAGATGATCATGACACATGACACCCATCACACCGCCGGAGCTTGGGTTGCCTGTGGTTTAACCTACAAGCAGAGGCCCTTCGATCTTCCTAGATAAGTTTTCTAGGAAGATCGAAGGGCTTCTGCTCGCAGGGTACTGTTAGTTATAAAAAATAAAATAAAATAAAAACAGCATAAAATTGGAGAAGAGATAAACTAACTGAGTATGAGTGTCCAAGCACCCACGCGTAACCTTTCGAAAATTTGGTTTTATTTCCTGCGTTG
>JAEMWC010000020.1:2112500-2122500 GCA_016490735.1 Pachyseris speciosa
TCGTTTACTTTCAATAAATGCAAGCAAAGCACAATTTTGTGCTTACTCGACGTCTCTGCAAAGCTCAATATTCAGGATTACATGGGATTATTGTTCGACCAAACCGGAGTTGTAACCACTTCACATTTGCTTGCCGCTTGTTGCAATCGACCATCGTTATGTTGTCAGCTTCTCAGCTCTGTTTTCTGTGTTTTGCTGTGTTTCTAACCAGATTGTATTCCACACAAGCCGAAGGTAATTCATTTCCCGTATTCATATCTCGTCACAACAACAACACTCTCACGTATGACACTGGCTTCAGTAACAACACCAGATGCAGCTGGAACTGCACCATTATCGACTCTAATTTCCCAAAACAATGGAATACCGTATCTACCAAGCACAGGCTAATTAAAGTTGTTGTCGAGTACGAGAAGAAGGTAACCGAAGAATGCGTCAAACAAACATCTCGCAACTCAAGCGGAAACGCTACTGAATATTTCAATGTGTGGCTGCCGCCAAACAACAAGCCTTCCAATTTTGACCATGCTGTACAAAGGGTGCTTGATTTGTTTTTTGCTTCTAACACCGAAGAGCGCGTTAAAGTTAAAGCAGCTTGTGCCTTTCGCCCACTGAGGACAAGACCAGCGGAGCCGGCGTTCTTGAACTTGAACGATGATTTTCTGTCCCAGTCTGTTCGAAGCCATCTTGCAGACCATGGATTTCATGTTAAGAGGAGCAATGACTGCAGTGCAGAGGAGATGTCTAACTTACAACCCTGTATAACTATGAGCAACTTAACGGTGAACAATAACAACAGCCACTTCATTCAATTGCCGAGTGTATGGTTTCGTTGTAGTTTCGCGTTAGTTGTTATATTCGTGACAGCTTTCGTATACTACTCCCCTGCCTATATTTGTATTTTCTCTCCCACAGTCATAACAGAAAATGGCCTTCATTCGATCGTTTTAGAAGGAGCAAGCCCTGTCAGTTTTCGCAGTTCTGTGGGTAACTATTTCCACTCCGGTTGTGGCACTTGGCACTGGGCAAGAATGCCCTTTTTACGACTTGTTTTGTTACCGCTTCCATTTCTTCCTTCCGCGATTGTTTTTGACCGCCTACTAAATCGAGGCAAATTGTTTCAGTTTTACAGTATTTCGAATCCATTTATGATAGTTTGCCTTATCTGTTATGTCATTCAGGCTATTCAAAGTTCTATTTTCAAAACGGTTGCACAGAAAGTGCAAGTGAAGCCTTGTTATGTTTGTCGCTTTGTTAAATCAAATTGCGACGGTGAACCTCGTCGAAGAGTTCTGAATCATCTGCGTATGCAGCCATTGATTTTGCTCAAAGGTTGGCGCTTTTTTCTTAAATGCCTTAAATTGTATTATTTCAAGATGTCTCGTGTCATCTTGCCCGCACGGAACATAACTAAGAGACGGATTTACCGTCTCGCTGGATTTCTCGTTTTCTTGTCCACTATTCCGTTTGTAACTATTATACTATTTGCAGCAATGCTAGTGGTAGACATTTTAGGTATTTTATTTACAGCTCCTCTAAACGTTTTATTATTTGATCACATTATGGCGAGTTCAGATGTTAGCTCTAGATCTCTTTTAAACCGTTTCCCAGTTTACCGCCCCAACGTAGTTGTACGAATCTTCCTCAGAGGGCTTTCCACTCTTGGAGCTAGTTTACTGTTGTTGTTCTCAGCTTGGGGTGTTGTGATAATTACTGAAGTGCTCTTCTTTCTTTTGTTATTTGAGGAAAGTCTTCCGTTTGTAGTCCTCTTCGTTCTTGTGTGCTACTACTTGTGGAGTAGCTACAGCTCTTTCACCAACAAATACCATAATCTCTCTCTGATACTCTTCAAATGTTACCAAGAACACCGGCATGCCCAAATCTCCAACGAGAAAGCGGCCGCAGCGACTGCAGATCCTACACAAGAAGTGGAATGTACACCCAATCCTGAAAAAGAAGGCAGCGTGATAAAAATTCCAAAAGAACTTTTTGACACTGCGTGCGAGGAGCTTATGCCAATCAGAGAAAGTGTTTGCGTTCTGGGTTTGAAAGTTGTTTTAATCCTGAGCTTTGTTTTCCTGGTCTTTGCGGTGGTAATGGAATTCCATGTTGGTGCTACACCGATGATGAGAACTCTGGTGACATTTCTCACTGGATCGCTACCCAGGATTGTCGCCATTTACATCGATGGAGCCAGGAAGCGAAAACTTGAGACCATGGTCATCGAAGAGAGAGCTCCAGGAATTGTGCAAAGGTACGTTAAAGGAAGTTCAAGTATTGACCAAGAAAACGAAAGGTTTGGGACGAATAGTGGAGAAGTGATATTCCTTGAAGAAAGTGAAGAAGTAATTCAACTGGTGAACATGGAAAAATGATGTACTATTGCAGACAAACTGCATTGTGACTCTTAAAATATTCTAAGACTGTCATCAAAAAATAAAGTGATAGTGGTAGTGGTAGTGGTAGTAGTAGTGGTAGTGGTAGTGGTAGTGGTAGTGGTAGTTGTAGTGGTAGTGGTAGTGGTAGTGGTAGTGGTAGTGTTAGTGGTAGTGGTAGTGGTAGTGGTAGTGGTAGTGGTAGTGGTAGTGGTAGTGGTAGTAGTAGTAGTAGTAGTAGTAGTAGTAGTAGTAGTAGTAGTAGTAGTAGAAGTGGATCAAAGCAGTATGTATATGTATATATATATATATATATATATATATATATATATATATTTGTGCGTGCTGTAGACTCTACATCTTAGTAGAAATGTTTAGAATATATTGAAGGCAGCACACTTTCACCCCGAAAATCTAGCTTCAGTAATTCACCAAGTTATGATATGACTCTTGGGTTCAAACCATGTACAACGTAACACCTCTTCCTCACATTTAATTGTTTTTAAGTGAGGAGTGCTTATTACAATGATATCAGAATTTTTAGAGTTTCATAACGAGTGCCCCTGTATGGCCATTGCTCCATTGTTACGTTCAGTGTAGTATTGTCTAAATAAAGAAAAACTGTATCTTACGATGTCAAACTGTATGAAGCTGCCTATAAAACTACATGATTGTGAAGGTTGATAGTTTTAATAATAGAGGTACTGTCTGGATATAGTCCCATCCCTTAGCCCCAAAATTCTGTGGGTAGAATCCCTTATCCCTAAAATTATTTGTCGAGTTATCCCTAAAATTACTAATCTTTGGAAATTGATAAGTGGCGAAAACAGTGCCCCCACCCCCTAAAAAATCCAAGCGCACATCTGATACTCGTGTTATACGCGCGACATGAGGTCAGTATGAGCTAAGGTCACCCAGGATACAAGCGGTTGACCGAATTGAAGAGCCTGGGGAAAAAATCTTGGGCATCTTGCTTGAATTTGGAGTGATAAATGACCCGTTACTGTTCATCTGTTACCAGTCGCCGGTGATACAAATGCTCGGCAAAAGTGACCAAAAGTATGACAATTGAGAAATCAATGTTATTTTTATTATCCCTAAAACTATCTAAGCTGTCCCTTATCCCTACGATTAGAGTAAAAACCCGCATATAAGAACCTAGAATTTAATTTCGAGGTCAGGCTGAACAGGTTCTTAATAGGTTCTTATTTTTCGTTCTTAGTTGTCGTAGTGTAACCATTGGCAGAAATACTGTGCTACCAATACATAATGGTTTAGCGCTTGTTAGCCTGTTCCAGGCTCTCAGATATTTGAGGCGAGCGCGCGATAACGGGCGAAGAAAAATTAACGGGGCTGGGTCCCCTTTCCCAGTCTCCTTCTTTGCTCGTTTCCGGTAGCCTCGCAGCTCCAGTAAGCTGTAAATTTTAGTGGCGGGGAGAGTGTCGCAGCCCTATTGTTTTAGGGCTAGGGTCCATTGTTTGTGTTGTTTGGTCTTTTGTCTCACCTGAAGGGTGGTCTCCAATCATGTGAGACCTTGTAAGAGCTGCGAGGTGCGAGTATGACCCCTCGTTTCGTGTTTCGCTCTTTGCTCGTCCTAAATATCTGAGACACGAAAATTTGGTTTATCAACGGAGTTGATAATGTAAATTGACCACCGTACAGGGATTCGATTAGCTGACGTTTCGAGCGTTAGCCCTTCGTCGGAGCGATTCGCTCCGACAAAGGGCTAACGCTCGAAACGTCAGCTAATCGAATCCCTGTACGGTGGTCAATTTACATTATCAACTCCGTTGATAAACCAAATTTTCGTATTTCACTCCCCCACCGACGCAGCACCACAGTTTCTTTAGAAACTAATCCCCTTTATCCAAATATCTGAGAGCCTGGAACAGGATTAGCACTTGCATTTTCAACAAATGCTTGCCTTGTTTGCTAAACAAGGTCCAATAAGAACGTCAATACATTTCTTTATTTTATTTTTTTAAGATATTTAGATTTTAAATCGTCTATATAGCACTGTAGCTTTTGGAAAACTTATTTCTAGTAAAAATTCAAAAAAATTGTAAATCAAAGAAAACATAAACACAATAACTTTTTGTCAGAAGTTTATCACAGGTTCTTATATTTTGGGGTATTTAAATGCCAAAGTTCAGCGTGTAGGTTCTTAAATCACAAGGTTCTTATACGCGCGTTTTTACTGTATGAATCAGTTATCCCATATCTCCCTAAAATTATTTATCTCCCTCAAATTATTTATCCCTTACGCCTAAAACCACTAACAGGGCCTCATATTAGCACTCGATGACCAAACATTATCACTCCTTACGAAACCTTTGGACTCTTCCTCCGTACCCTGGCCTCACTAGAGGAGTATCAGACTTTTCAAGATTCAAACTCTTGTTTGGTCATTAAATCACATAGATATGTATGCATGAATTAAATGTTTACAGGCCATCGGCTGACCGAGCGAGCGAGCGAGCGAGCGAATGCTTTTTCCTTCCAACTTAATACCCGTTAATGGGCAATCGCTCGTAAAATGTGTCTTAAGCTACCTCAGTATGGTAGGTGCTTCGGCCCTCAGATGAGCAGAAATTAATGTAATATGTTAAGTATCCCAATCTTGAAGAATTTATCGGATTCTGAACAACGAAAAAAAGATTTGCAAAACGAAACAAGTCTAGTAGCATTCATCAACCACCCCCTTGAGTCTATTAGTGTCGTTGCTGAAAGCCTTTCGCGACAGATAGTCACGTGATCAACTCGCAATCCATTTTAGAGAGGTTTGATCTTATAAGTGATAGAAAGACCATACAGAAATTTGTTAGCAAATTTCGAGACTTATATCTCAAAAGGGGGGACGTTTTTGCCGTTTGAAATGAAAAGGAATTGTACTTTCCATCCAGCTACTCTCAACTATAAGGCTCTCCCTTGCTTGAACATTTCCCCTAAAAGTAATTTTCGAACGCTCTTGCTATTCCTTGCTGGAATATAGCAGCCATTTATTTTGTTTGGATGAAAAGGCTTTCTCACCTCTAGACAAAACCTTTCTGATGTCCTCTTCCCTATTCAAACCTTTACAAAATCTCACCGTTGTATAAAACATTGGCCTAAAAATTGGTGTTCTCGCTTAGGCTACACGAGAAAAGTGGACTCCCACCAGACTGAGACTTTTTTGTTGTTGACAGAATTGTTGACAGATTGACAGTAGTCGACCAATCGGAATTTACGTTTCACTGAAACGGGTAATTCAAAAGACAAAGTCGTTACCCTTCCCTTCAAAGCGAGTCCAATTCTTTCATGTTGATATTAGTTTTATTCCGTATCCTGATTGGGAATTCGTTTCAAGAGAGTGTGCGTCCAGCCTCGTTTTGATAAAGAGGTTTAAGGCGAATCGCAAATGGCCATGCCAATTATTTATTTCCACACGGATCCACTATTTATTAATAAATATAAATCTGCTAGCGTTCTATCACAAATGCCGTTCTCTGATTGGCCACGCTACTCGCTATCTATTCTGTAAATAGTAAGTAGTGGTTGTCAACAAAATGGCCGCCGCTTCTTTGCGTTTTCGAAGTGTCTGCGGGGAGGATTTAGATAATTCACTTGTTAAGCTTTGAACGACTAGTAGATTTATACTATACTAGATGTATAGCCGCATTATTAATGATGGACAATTTAACTGCAATTCACATTTTGTCTATTCTTTTCCGCCATCTTGTGTGTTTTCATAGCCAGTAACCACGTGTCCTCTTCGAGGTCTTTTGTTTTGTTTGCGTCGTGTATATAACTAAAAACAACTTAAATTAAAGCTCTCCAAGTATTGATTGTTATGAGATATCGCCTTGACCAAAAAAAAAAGTACAAAGAGAAAAACTTCCAAAAGTTGCAGGGGTGGTAAGTCAAGTCTTACATTGGAGGGGACCATGATTTTATGCCTTCAGTCATGTGGATCTTTCAAAGACCTTTTGGTTGTGAAAATTTCAGGAAAAAAATGATTAAATATAGTGCAGCCTTGTCACTAGGTCAATCCAACTAACATCAAACTTGAAATTACGTCATCAAACTTATGGATGGCTTCTGCAAGGCTACTATCAAAATGTTGTCCATTGAGAAGTACTTCCTTGTTTATCATTCTATACAGGGTGGTTCTAACTTTTGAGCCTGTGGTTGAAATCATTCAAATGAAAGCTACTGAGCAGTACTTTTTAGTGGTGCTGTTTTGGGGAGCAGGGTTCGCGTAACTGTGAACTCGCTCGCCTTCCACCAATGTGTCCCGGACTCGGCGTCATAAGTCATTGTTGTTTCTCTACTTTGCTCTGAAAAGGTTTTTCCCCAAGTACTCGGGTTATCCCCTCTCCCATAAAACCAACATTTGATTTGATTTCATTATTATTATTATCATCATTAGTAGTAGTAGTAGTAGTAGTATCATTGTTATTAGTAGTATAATTATTATTATGTGTCCCAAATCACAGCAATGTCATGCTGGAGGTTCTGGCACAAACTGCAACAAGCAGCCTCAGCAATCCAAAACTTGTCTCAGGATCCGGGCTGAGCCCAACAGCACGGTCTTCTGCATCGTGTGGGCTTGAAGCCCGACATGGATATCCTCTAGGTATTTTTCCAGTCTGTCTGTATAGGTCCCCAATGCTCCTATAACAATTGGTGTAGTGGTAACCTTTTTCAGCTTCCAGAGGGTTTTGATTTCAAAGGCTAGATCACTATATTTGTTGACCTTTTCCTCCTCTTTCAGTCTGATTCTGCAGTCACAGGGGAATGCTACGTCAATAATATGGCATATCCTGCTGGTCTTCTCGACAACCACAATGTCTGGTTTATTGTGCGGTAATTTCTTATCCGTCTGGATGGTAAAATCCCCCAATATCTTGACGTCTGAGCTTTCCGCCACCGGTTCTGGGACGTGCTCATACCACTTATCACCACATTCAACTCCGTAATGCTTGCACAGGTCCCAATGGATCCCTTTGGCCACGTTATCATGTCGGCGCTTATACTCTGTCTGAGCTAATTTCGGGCACTCACTAAGCAAATGATTTACGGTCTCATCGTTTTTCCTGCATAGTCTACAGCTAGGGTCGTTCTTAGTTTTATCTATCTTCGTCTTGATAACATTTGTTCTAGGTGACTGGCTCTGCGCAGCCATAATTAGTCCCTCGGTGCTTTTCTTCAGGTGACACTTCTCGAGCCATTCCCAGCTCTTTTCACTTGCTACTCCTTCCATATCTCTGAAGAATTGCCCGTGTAACTGTTTCTCTTTCACCTCACGCATCCTTTCCTCGGTTTTTGTCTTCCTGAACTCTTTGCTTGTTTCCTGGGGGCTGTGGAGGTTTCCCGTTGCTGCTATGAGCAGCACCTCATTGCTATGAGCAATGTAACTAGAGAGACCAATTACAGCTTAGAGATTAGGCCTCGTCCACCTTTCTTTCTGGGAAGATAGATTCTTGCTACACTGTCTCTGGAGTACAGCGCCCCATACATGGTAAGGTACTTCCTGGTTTTTCTGACTGTCAAGTACTCTTAGCTCGTCTCTGGTCCAGTTAACGAATCTCGCAGAGTAACGTAGCACAGACACAGCCCGTGTATTTATACCACAGATCACATTTCCTCCGTCAATCTTGGACCGCAGATGTTTCCTTACGCGCCGGAAGTATTCTTTGGTTAATTTCGTCTTCATATCTTTACACTGTACCTCATCCAATTCCAGTACACCAAGATACTTGTAGCTGTCTCCCTTTCTAGGTTCTTAATCTCTCTGCCACCTGGCAACTTGATTCCTTCTGTGGCTACCACCTTGCCCTTTCTGATTGCAAACTTGGCACATTTGGTAACTGTAGTGTAGTGGGGTTTCTTGTAGCAAGGTAAAACGCATAGAACAGATACTATTAAACGCAACGGTTTAATCGAACATGACGAAACCCGAAAAGCACATGGCAAAAGCCCTTGAACTGAGCATGCGCGTACAATATGAATATTCATGAGATATAACAAATGCCCCCCTTGAAGCACAGTAAGAATGAATGGAAACTGAGCTGAGAATTTAACAACTGTTTCCACTAAAATTCTTAAAATCTAAGTACGTGTCCGCACAAAATGTTTATACAGTTCAATAATATCTCTGAGGTGGTTTGCGTTCCCTTAGGGGGTATCTGCGTTCTGGTTTCTCAGGTAAGGGTTGTGAAGATTTAGAATCTTGAGTGTACATGTCTTGAGACTTCAGAGTGACTTCAGACGCATAATTCAATACTGGTATGTCATTTGGTAAGGCGGTTTCCTCTGCCTCCTTTTCTGCAGTGGTCAGTGGGGGTGTCGGTATAATGGGTGCATTATCTAGTTTGAGTGGTGGTCTCTCCACTGACTCTAGTATTGGGGACTCATGAAGAAGTTCGGAGCATTGTGTTGTGGGTATTGACATACAATGTCTTCGGCTCTAGTTGAAACAGTACTGAAAATGTTCTGCCAAGGTAATGTAAACTTAGACATCATGTCACGCCCAAGGAGTGACGGTCCATGGACAACACGAATTAAGAGTGCGTTAACCTGATTTCCAATCTGAACTTTCATGTCTTTTTCTCCCAGACATTCAATAACATTCCCAGTGTAGCTTTTCAGAATCACTGTAGAGGGTTTTAGTGTATCAATTTGACCTCCCAGTTTAGAAAAATCTGCAGAACTTAACAAAGTTACTGAACTACCAGTGTCTACCTTCATGGGAACCATTTTGTCCTCAATACTAACTGTAAGTTTGTAAAGGGGTGGAGTAGTTGTAGAACTACCAGAAGATTTGACACTTTTCATGTAAACTGTAAAAAGATTGTTAGTATCCTCTCCATCCTCAGTAGGAGTTCCTTCTTGAGCTGGTGTGGCTGTAACTTGGTGTGTCAGGTTGCAACTACTTTCTCTCTTCTTGAAACAAACTTTTGCAAGGTATTCACTCTTTTTACAATAGCTGCATGTAGACTTGACATGACTGCACCTGTCTGCCATATGTTGTGAAGATCCACACCTAAAACACTGCTTTCCATCAACCTTGGTTTTAACCGAGGTTTGTTTTTTGTTTTCCTGCCGAGGAGTAGGTTTCCTGTGGACAGCATGCACGGGCTGACCTTTAGCACTGGAGGTGTCAGCAGTAACTTGGCGTTTTCTGGATTCTCTTTCTGCCAATTCGTCTGCTTGAGCTACCTTAAGAGCTTGGTCGAAGGTCCTATCTTCTGAGAGTAGCTTCTTTCTTGTAGTTTGACTTCTCACTCCTCCCACAAACTGATCTCTCAAGGCTCTTGTCAGATAAGTACCAAAATTACAGTTCACAGCTAAGCGTTTAAGTTTGTTTGCATACTCAGTTACAGTTTCATTATCACTCTGGACAGCGTGATGAAAACGGTAGGACTCTGCAACTTTGAGTACTTTGGGTTTGTAATAGCCTTTCAAAATTTCTCTGAGCTCGTCGTACGTTTTCTGAGCGGGTAAATCTGGTAGGCAAAGATCTTTAAGTGTACTGTATGCTGTCTTACCAATCAAGGAGATGGTAACGGCAACTTTTTTCTTGTCTGCCTCTCGTTTAACAGCGGCGGTAGCATCGTCTGCGACTTGACCAATGTTGTTTGCAA
>JAEMWC010000020.1:2127500-2167500 GCA_016490735.1 Pachyseris speciosa
GGTGAACGTTGTTAAGATAATCGATGAAAATTTTTAAATTATCCAGACCTTCAGTCCAGATCATAAAAATATCATCGATATATCGCAGCCACGTGTGGGGTTGAAAAGGGGCATTTTCCAAAGCGTTGGCCTCGAAATACCCAAGAAAAAGGTTAGCAAAAGAAGGGGCCATTTTAGTGCCCATGGCTGTGCCGTGGACTTGAAGGTAGTGGTTATCATTAAAAGAAAAGTTGTTCATGGTGAGAATCATGCGAATGAGGTCACAAAGTGTGCCGGTGGGAATGATATTGTGAGGGGAAGTACGTAGAAAGTGATCACAGGCATTAATACCTTCATTATGTGGAATATTAGTGTATAATGATGAAACATCAAGTGTAACTAATAGTGAGTTAGCGGGTAAATTACCGATGGTAAGTAATTTGTTAAGGAAATCGTTAGTATCTTTAACAAAGGATGGTAGTTCATGAACTAAAGGTTGAAGGTAGTAGTCAACGAACTGGGATATGCGTTCAGTAGGATGGCTGTTAGATGAAACAATAGGGCGTCCTGGATTGCCGGGTTTATGTATTTTAGGAAGAATGTAAAAACGTCCTGGTTTTGCGTCAGTCTGTATAAGGTATTGTTTGGTTTTGTCGTCGATAAGTTTGTCATGATGCATTCTGTTAACATAAACAGTGACCCGTTTTTGTATGTCGGCAGTGATGTCTTCGTTTAAGTGTTGGTAGAATTTGGTGTCATTAAGTTGTCTGTTGCATTCGTCGATGTACCAAGTTTTATCCATTACAACAGTACCAGAACCTTTGTCAGCGGGTTTTATAATTATGTCTTGTCGTTGTTTGAGTTGGTGTATGGCTTGGCGTTCTGTTTCTGTGAGGTTGTCACGAATAGGTTTAGGTTTAGAGGTGGTTATGTCCAGTTTCACAGCGTCTAAAAAAGTGTTAAGGGCTTGTTCTCTGTCGTTGGGGGGGTTCCAAGTACTTTTGTTATGGAAGGGATTGTGGTCTTCGTTGGCGTTGGGTGTGTTAGTGTTGTCGTCGAAAAAATACTCGGTTAGTCGCATACGTCGTGAAAAGTCATAAATGTCAGCTGAAATTTGGACTGAAGGTCTGAAATCTGGACTGAAGGTCTGGATAATTTAAAAATTTTCATCGATTATCTTAACAACGTTCACCCTACCATAAAATTCACCAGTTCACACTCTTTTACTAACGTACCTTTCCTTGACGTTAATGTCTCATTAACCAACGACGGTCATATCTGTACCGACCTCTATACTAAACCTACAGACAAGCACCAACACTTACTCTATTCTTCTTGCCATCCAATGCATACTAAAAAAGCCATTCCTTTCAGTCTAGCACTCCGTTTACGACGTATTTGTTCTACCGACGAAACGTTTAATACTCGCGCTGCTCAACTTACTACATATCTTCTCAAACGCGGTTACAGCCGCAATTTCATCACTAAACAAATACAACGTGCCGCCGACATCCCCCGCAGACTCACTTTACAAACCAAAGACGTCAACAAACCGAAACGTATACCTTTTATAACGACCTTTAATCCATCACTTCCTCACATCTCTAGCATCATCAAAAAACATTACAATTTACTGCTATCTTCTAACCGCTGCAAAAACATTTTTCAGCATTTGCCTGTTGTTGCCTTCAGACGTTGCCCTAATCTCCGTGACTTACTAGTCACAGCTAAACTTTCTTCTAATTCTACTAATTCACACCTACAACTCCCTTCCGGTTGTTTCCGTTGCGGTAAAAATTGCGCTACTTGTCCCTACATTTCAGATGGACTCACAAGCTATACTTTCTCTTCTACAGGTGAAACGCGCCATATTAAATCTAACCTGACCTGTGACACTAAAAACCTCATTTACATGATTCAATGCAACCGCTGTAATTTACAATACATAGGCGAGACTAAACGACGTTTAAAAGACCGATTTAATGAACACCGCCGTACCATAGATAACCCTAACACCAAATCTAAACTTACCACAGTCGCGGAACATTTCCTCTCCTCTCCTAACCACACTGCTAATGACATGCAATTAATCCCCATTGAGAAAATATTTTCTAACAGAGACTCAATCCGTAAGGCCAGGGAAGCTTTTTTAATTTCAAGAGGCAGAACAATTGATCCTGAAGGTCTTAACATCCGCGAAGAAACATATTAGTTAATTTTTTCTTATAAGTTTATCTTTTTTTAGACCTTTTTTCTAGTATTTTATTTTACACTGTCAATCATTTTAGTTTTACGTGTTTCCGGTATATAACTACATAAACACCCCTTCCAATGTAAATTCTCATTGTACCTGAAGAAGGCTGGTTTGGCCAGCCGAAATATAGTACACAAAACTTAAAACCATTCTACGTTGTATCGGCCCTTGCTTTTATACTTTCTTTTAAGGTTTGTAGACACATGCGTAAGAGGTTCCAGGACACCCTTCCATAAAATTCCACAAGGGGATTTCATTGATGACTGCCACTTAAACGCTAGCCAAGCGTGTGTCCGCTAATTTAAGAAATTGATAATGGCGTGAGCGTGTAAATCAGTACTTTAGGATCTTTTTAATATTTTTATTTCATTAAAATTTTTGTCAGTGATAGTGGAATGTAAAATGGTCATATAATGACTGCCGCTTAAAAGCTAACCAAGCGTGTGTCCCCTAATTTTAGGAAGTCGAATAATGGCGTAAGCTCGTAAATTAATATTTCAGGATCTTTTAATATTTTTTATTTCATCAAAGTTTTGGTCTATGACAGTGGAATGTAAACTGGTCATATGTTAATAAAGATTTTTTCTCTTAATATCATTACAACAATTATTAATGTTGTTATTATATTATTATTATTATTATCATTATTATTATTATTATTATTATTATTATTATTATTATTATTGCTTTGATAAACCACACGATGTTTTTAAAGTTCATTTTTTAATGAAGACATGTTTCGGATGAGACATCATACATCGTCAGTTGTACAGTGCGGAATCAGAAAACTAAAATGAGCAACAAATAGTTAACAAGGTGAGATATTAACAAGAGTAATTAAGGGTAACGAAACTATTTATACTAAGAAAGGAGACTAATTAATAAGAAAGGGATAAATAAAGGTGTTTGAACTGAGAATTTAAAGACGGCTGCTCCCAGAGGATGTGCATGGCTCCTTTGATTTTCAGTTGGAAGCTACTGGAAGCAGAGTCGAGAATTCTAAAACAATCTTCAGAACAAAGGGAACGACAATTTTCAGAATTTCTCAGATGTTTGTTTGACGGAGGAGAGATGTTCACGGATGCGAGTGGCAAAACCGAACGTTTAAAAATCAACAACTCCTGGGCTGGTCATTGAGAATGTTGTTAGAAAACTTCTTAACAATCACTTCACTTCCTATTCCTCTCAGGGTGCTACTCGTAAGGACAATTGTCTGTATTTTAAATTACCGTACATCAGTCTTTTTTCTATCACAACACAACGCAGAATTAAGAAATTAGTTAGCACTTTTTGCACTGACCTAGATATTTAGTTGGTGTTTACCCCGTTTAAAATCAGGACATTGTTTGGGGTTATGAATGCCATCCCTACGGATTTACGATCGCGGGTAGTTTACAAGTTTTCATGTGCAGGCTGTAGTGCCTGTGATGTTGGTGAAACCAACAGACATTTTGCCACTCGCATCCGTGAACATCTCTCCTCCGACAAACATTCCCACATCTTCAAACATCTGAGAAATTCTCAAAATTGTCGTTCCCTTTGTTCTGAAGATTTTTTTTTTAATTCTCGACTCTGCTTCCAGTAGCTCCCAATTGAAAATCAAAGAAGCCATGCACACCTCTGGAAGCAGCCGTCTTTAAATTCTCAGGTCAAACACCTTTATTTATCCCTTCCTTATTAATTAGTCTTCTTTCTTAATAAAAATAGTTTCGTTACCCTTAATTATTCTTGTTAATATCTCACATTGTTAAGTATTTATTGCTCATTTTAATTTTCTGATTCCGCACTTTACAACTGACGATGGATGATGTCTCATCCGAAACATGTCTTCATTAAAAAAAATTAACTTTGAAAACATCGTGTGGTTTATCAGAACCATATCTTACTTCATGCTGCTACGAAGCCTTGGTATTATTATTATTATTATTATTATTATTATTATTATTATTATTATTATTATGCCAGATAAGGTTCTTTTTAGTCTTATGGGTCATTATCCAAAAGTGTCTCTATTCAGATTAATACTACTGAGCAATACTTTGCTGTCTTGCTGTTTATTATGCCTCTCAAGATAGTTTTTACTCAGTTTTGTTTTTGCATTTTTGAGTGATTTATTTCATGATCTTATTCACAGACTCACAAGTTTGCGGCACCATACACTGAATAATAGATAGTACTTTAGTGAGCAAATAATTTTAAACATTCAAACTTCACAATGTCTTCAATGTTGTAGTTATTTGAAGAGTAGTTTGTCTTCAAGAGGGGTAGTCATCCATTCATGAAAATTATCGTAATTGCCAGTTAGGAACTCATTGACCAAAACAAAAACTGTGTAAGAATTAAGTTACGGGTTATCCTCTCATAGCTTTGCACAGCCTGGCTCTTTATAACGAGGGACAAAGACATTCAAACATAGCTGTTTCTTTACTTTGAATTATATTCAGCAATAAATCAATTTTCTTGTGACCTTGAAATAATGAACTACAATAACTTAAGTTGGAATCTGATTGGTTTAAGGAATTGCCACAACCCCGAGCGTTCTTTGATTGGTTCAGCAAACACGCTACTCATTTCCAGCTGAAAAAACATTGATTAATTTCCGTTGTTCAGGAGAGCGTTGGGTATTATCTAGGGACGTTGCCTATTAAAACATTATTCTCGATTAGGTTTCTTACTTTTCCAATTCCTAGGCTAGCTATGTCTTTTCTATAAGGCGATTTTTTTGTTGATGCATTAACAATTTATTATTCCAAATGATCTAATTCATAATGTCTTGGGACGTTGTCGGCGCCTTATGCACCTGTCAGTAGTTTCTCCCAAGGGGCGGGGGGGGATCGAGCCTATCCACGGTGTTGGACACAAAATTGCCTCCCCTGGGTTGGGAATTTGACAAGTCTGTGTTGCCCCAGGGTCAGGAGGATTGTCAACATTGGTTTGATGGGGACAGTAGAAGTACCATACATGCATAATTTTGATTAGAGAGGTTTGTATGAAATCTTAAAAATTCGTTTGCGGTCGTTGTAGCCTGAATCTGTTCTTTATACTTATACTACAAATGTCTTTTGAAAGAAATTTTCGCTGCGGAAATCCCGCCTATTTGTAGCGCTGTTACAGCGGTTCAAAGTCGTTCAAAATCTCATACATTAACTGTAATTTTAGTCGCGTTTGCCCCCCAGTTAATATGGCGCCAATAACCGTGGAACCATCTATTGCCAGTGCTCCTTACATCTCATGGGTTGAGTGTGAGCAGTGTCTTGAATGGTACCATAACCAGTGCGTCAATTCACCCACAACTGAATTTTGGCGGTGCTCCCTCTGTATCATGGAAGGTGCCATTTGAAAGTAAAACGATTTCAACAAGTCGTCATTAATATTAGAGTCTCTTACATTTTTTTTTTTTTTTTTTTTTTTTTGATTAAGTTGTTTTGATATTTAACGGAATTTCCCTTGGGTGGGGGAGTTTGTACGGAAATGTTTACCACAGGGTGAAAAACTTGACCAAAATTTGAAGGAGAAATGTCAAACCCCGTGTGCATTACTTTTCAGTGCTGACCATACGTCAAGGCATTCTTTATAATATTTCGCCGACTGTATTTTTAATTTACAAGTATCAAAATTACAGTGAAGTATATAAGTCCCTCCTATTGGTGAAGTATAACTTTTAAAAATACGCTTCTAAGTACTACGGTAGTTCTCCAGTAGTTCAAGCAAATAATGCGTTTTGCACTTAATATCATGGATTCGATATCTAGCATTTCAGCCTACCCTTTTAAATGTCGGAAATAAGAGCAGAGCGCTTGACTTTATCTTTTCCATTCTAAATAAAGCTATGAATTATTGAATTGGCTTCTTTAACAAGCTCTTTGGGCATATCATATCGGAATTACTGATGCTCTAAATAAAAGTTATAAATGTTTTAATAGATGCACTTTGTTTAATTTCAGTTTTTAGATAGCAAGCTTAAATGCAAATGAAGCACAAAGCGCTTACTCGACGTCTTTGTAAAGCTTAATATTCATACTTATTGTTCGACCAAGTACTTGTTTTCTCTTCCGATTTTCTTTCCGCTCGTTGCAAGATACCATGGTTATACTGTCACCTTCCCAGATATATTTTGCCGTCTTCCTAGCGCGCTTGTCTTTTAGACAAGCCGAGGGTAATTCATCCAGTGTATCTTCTCACGATATAAACAACACTCTCAGGTATGATAGTGGCTTCAGTAACGGATGCAGGTGGAATTGCACCATTATCGGCTCTGATTTCCCAGAGAAGTGGAAAACCTTCTCTAAACAGCACAGGCTGATCAAAGTTGAACTTCAGAGTAGTGATTGTAATGCCGAGATGAATTATTTATAACCTTGTATCGACGCAAGTAAAGCAAATATGAACAGTTACGATTTGGCCCCTTCAGTAAAGGAAATAGATGGTCAGATCAATTTCTCAACGTGATAGTTAGTGTATTTACGTACGCTTTCGTACACTATTCCCCTGCCTTTATTTGTCTTTTCTCTCCAACGGTCGTAACAGAAAATGGCCTTCGCCAGATTGTCTTTTAAGTTATGAAAGAGCCGAGATCCCGAAAAATTGTTGCGTGACTTGCGTTCTAGAACCTTCGTGAATATTTAATTAGTTGAATCAGCAGTTTTTTTTAAGCCGTTTACGTATGATGCTGTAAATAGTTTAATATTGTAATGTTACTTTATTTAGTAGAGCCGGAAAGTTCTAGAATGTTTTGAGTTAGCAGTATTTACAAGCTGTGAGGCGGATGCCGTGTTTAATCGAGTGTGATAGAGGTCGCGTGTACATTTGGCAGAGGCCGTGTTTATACAAGTGTGTCGGAGGTCGAAGTGTAAGTTACAAGCTTAGTGTGTGGCTTGTGGAGTTTTTGTGTGGTATTCACTACGTTCATTTGGAATAAATCTCATTGTTGCTGTTCCGAACACCCTGCGTTCTGCTTGGACTGCAAACACATTCCTCTAACCACATTTGAACTCGTAACAGATTCGCTCCTTGCCATTCCCATCATTCCCTGAGGTAGTCTGCTTCAAGCCAAGCCTCCGGTCTTTCCTGGCAATACGACCCAACACCCAATACCCAATACCCAATACCCAACACTCAACACCCTATTCTCAATATTCAACACCCAATACCCCATAACTCAAAATATGTATTGACTGACAACAAGATACACAAGCAACCAGCCGGAGAAAGAAGGCCCTCCCAGAAATCAACGTTATCGTGTAAACGGCCTGCTTGGAAATAATCTGGGTGTCTACAGTATGGTATTTCTACCCATAGTTTGGTATTTCTACCCATAGTTTAAATTTACTGAGGAGCTATTTAACAAATCGCAGGCAACGGGTTCGAGTAGAGGACGTTACAAGTGACATCTCATATGTTAACAGCGGTGTTCCCCAAGGCTCCGTTTTAGGGCCCTTATTGTTTAATATCTTCATAAATGACTTATTTTATTTCATTAAAGAGGCGAAGCTGTCTAACTATGCTGATGATAATCAGCTATATTTTGCTGATACTGATCCAGCGGTTGTCGAACATGTTGTCAATAAGGAACTAGTGGTGGTGTATGGTGGCCGAGGACTGCCAATAAGTTTTGAGGGCCATTTTTGCTTTTTTTTTAAGCAAATAAATGTGAAAAAAAATGCAAAGAAAATTAAAATCAAATACAAATGCAATGCAATATGAAAGAAAATGCAAATAAAGTCAAAGTCAAATGCAATTAAATGTAAAACAAAAAGCAAAGTACAAATCCAAATCAAACTTGATTCAGCCATCGAGTCACCAAGCCACTCTCCAAAACATATTTAAATGTAAATGTAAATGTTCTTCAGTACTCAAGCCACTGCAGAGCCGGCGAGCTATCGGGCCACTCTTTAGTATATCGACTGTCGAGCCGGCGAGCCACCGACAAGCGCTCAAAATTTGGCCCTGTGTTCTGTAGTCGCTCCGGTACGCGAAGCATTGAAGCACGCAAAGCATCATGGTAGTGGCAGCGCTCGGCCATGTGAAATGTTTTTTTCAAACGAAAGTAAATTTTCGCATGGCCGAGCGCTGCCACTAATTTTGTTTTGCATTATGTTTTCCAAGTGTATTCAATTTTAATTTACTTTAACTTCGAATTTAGATCCTCTTTTAAAAATGTATTCAACTTTAATCTGAATCAAGTTTGATTTTGATTTGTACTTTGCTTTTTGTTTTACATTTAATTGCATTTGACTTTGACTTTATTTGCATTTTCTTTCATATTGCATTGCATTTGTATTTGATTTTAATTTTATTTGCATTTTGTTTCACATTTATTTGCTTAAAAAAAGCAAAAATGGCCCTCAAAACTTATTGGCAGTCCTCGGCCACCATAGTGGTGTGTGAGTGGTTTCGCAACAACAAGATGATCTTGAACCCTGAAAAATGCAAGGCCTTGGTTTTATCGCGAAAACCCAATGTCAAGTTATCACTATTTGCTGAAGGTGTTGCATTGCCACTACTTGCTACGGTAGATCTATTTGGGCTTACATTGGACAATTCCTTGAATTTTGGAAAACACATTACGAAAATTAGCAAGAAAGTTGGAAAGCAACTAGATGTGCTTTGTAGACTGAAGAATATATTATCGTTTCGGTCTAAACTATGCCTTTATAATTCGTTTATTATGTCTCATTTTCATTACTGTTCCTCCATATGGTATAACTGTTTAAAGTCTGATAGTAAAAAAACTGGATAGGTTGCATGAACGAGCACTTCGTTACTTGTATAGTGACGAGTCTTCACAAACTAGACTATTTGTGATCGTATTGGTTACAGCCTTGTGGATCGACGATCCAAAATTTTTTAATTATTGTTTTTAAGACAATCAACAATTATCCACCTGAATATCTGAGAGACCTATTTAGGTTAAGAGATAACATCAAAAATCTGAGAGGGGTTAAAAAGCTGCAAGTACCGAAACCTAATACGACTCGTTATGGCAAGAACTCAGTAAAGTACTTGGCGGCTATTACTTGGAACAAGATCTCTGATACCCTAAGATCCCTAAGCTCATTGTCAGTCTTTAAAAAAGCGGTTCGACAGCTAAGGTTTTAGCTAATTTCTATATAATATCTATTTAATATCTATGTTCTATTGAGTAATTGGGCTTTTTATTGTATATAGCTAAGTCATGTAATTTTTAGGCTTTATATTGTAAATAAGTTTTTGGATTACCGTTTCTTTCTTTCTCGGCTTATTAGCATACTTTTGCTAGAGGTCTAACCAACCTCATCAATCCCGAGATTAAATAAAGCTTCGTCACATCATCATCACAGTGCAATTGCTCCAGGCCTGCCAGAGATGGACCTTTGCTAACAAGCTGTGCTAGTACTGTGGGGCCAACGAAGGATAAGGGTCCCCGTTTATATACCACATTAGCAAGGATTTCTAGTAGTGTAATCGCGAAATCCTGTAAAACGGAGAACGAAGGAATTAAATTTTTCCCTGTTCTGAAACTTCAAGGTTGCAGATATTTATCAAATAAACCATTATTTTTATTTGCTTTATTTTATTTTATTGGCTAGCAACTCAAAGAATCTCACACAGCGCTCAAAACAACAGGGAAAGACAAACCTGTTGACTACTTACAAAGACAATGCTATCTTTTTCTTCCAATTAAAGCCAAGTCGGCAGTGGCACATCCCTTTCTGACAGATATTCACCAAGTAAACCACAGGTGATGTCCTAGTGATCATTTGACCCAATTCTTCCACTGCAATAATGTATACCTATTTCTGTGAGAAAAAGAAGCCGAAAAGGCTATCTGCTGTTGCCGACTACCATTTCTTGTATCTACGCTATGGTCCTTTTTTTCTTTTATCAGGAAGCCTTAAAAAAAACACAACAGGAAGAAATACAGTGCCAAATGTGTTTATTAAAGGAAAAAGCATTGGCGGAGGATCAGAAACTGCAGAACTATACCAATCTGGGAGATTTACAGAAATGCTACAGGAACAAGGAATTATAAAATAAGGATTTTCAATCCTTCTCAAAGTGAAGCAAATTACCAATATGAAAATATGCAGGACATGATCAAGTCTTTTATGTATTGTTTAATAAATGAGCAGGAGTGTTTTATCAGGTTTAAAACATAAGGCGCTGCCGAGTGTTTTAGGACTTGATTAAACACTACTTGCAAATTTATTGAACGGCTTAAAAATTTTTACTGTCCATTTATCCATTCCTACACTAAAATTTAGATTTTGGATGTAAAATTTAGCCGTGTCTTTATCAGATATAAAGACACTCATTAAAAATTAATTTCTTTTGTATTACCTTTATGAATTATTAATAAGTTTTTTGAATATTGATAATTGAATTATGTTCCAGCCTGCAGTGTGCCAAAGAGGAAAAGTATTCAAATGCTTTGTCATTTTTTTTAATGATGTTGAATGATTTGCTGATGGGGTGATGGATAGTTTTATCGTTATAAGCTATGTCCTCACTTCACTTCAATTTTGAAACTTGAAGCCTGACATCATACTTAAAATCACGTTATCAAACTCATGAATGGTTTTTGTAAGGCTACTTCATTAAAATGTAGTCTATTTAGAAGTCGTTGGCAGTCCCGGAGGACAATGCTGATGTGCTTGGTGAGGTTTCTACTAGGGTTGTGAACAGTGCTTGGTCTGGCTGTGCAACCCAATTCTAGAGTGACAGTCGCTGTTGCAGATGAAGCAGGAGGACCACGATGAAGGAGAATCTGCTCCCTGTTTACAGCATGTACGTTTCTCTGCTGCCTGCTGAGATCTCCCCTCTCTGCACAGTTTGACGCCAGTGATCTATACGGTAATCAGCAGTAGACCCCCAGCTTTCAAGGTCACTGCTGTACAGGGTGGCTCTAACTTATGAGTCTGTGGTTGAAATCATTCACTTTTTTGTGATGCTGTTGATTATGCCAGACGAGGTTGTTTCGATCTTTTTCGTCTTAGGTCATTATCCAAAAGTTTCTCCATTCAGATGAAAACTACTGAGCAATACTTTTCTGTCTTGCGTTTTATTATGCTTCTTGAGATAGTTTTAACTTTTGTCCTTGCATATGGGATGACCCATTTCATGATCTTATTCACGGACTAATAAGTTTGCAGCATCTTGTACTTCATAAACACATAAACCATAATAGACAGCAGTTTTGAACATTCAAACTTCACAAGGTGTTCAATTTAGTAAGGAAGTTTGTAGTTATGTGAATAGTAGTTTGCCTTCAGAAGGGGTACTCATCCATTCATGAAAATTATCGCCATGATAGCCAAGAACCCAATGACCAGGATTAAAACTTTTTCAGTATGTAAAAATAAAAATAATTTTGACTTGGGACAGCTTGGTTCTTTATTCCATTTCGAAGTTTGTTTTTAGAACGAGGAACAAACACAATCAAATACATTTATGGGCTCGGTTTTATTATTATTATTATTATTATTATTATTATTATTATTATTATTATTTCACTTTAAAATGATGAGCAGCAAAAACATTCTGGAAAATAGCAATTTGATTGGTTTAGTAAACTGAAAAATCGGCGCGTATTTTGATTTGTTCAGTGAACACGCTATGCATACATTGATTGTGGGCAATTTTCTCCGTTCCATATCAGGGTGATGTCTGGCGGTGAACAGTTCTGATCTTTTAAACTAGTGGTTGATGAAAAAAATTGCAAGTACTTGAGGAAGATTGTAATATCGCTGTAATCAAGATGCAGGCACCGCGGACTGCTACCGGAAGAAGAAGTGTTTGGTGTGCGTGACGAGAAATGTCGTGAGTGATGCGAACCGCTGACCACGATATGCCCTTCTCAGGTTCTTTCCTATTCGACCCCGGAGAACCCTGTTTGTCATCTAAGAAGGGCCAGAGTTTTGAAGTATAAGCCTCAATCCGTGAATGAAGATATTCGTTTGTTAGTTATAAAATAAGGATACTACTTCAGAAGACTGACACTACTCGAGTAAGAGCGTGTCTAAAAATACGCCTAACCGGACGGTATGATAGGCCGATATCATGTTATCAGAAATGTCACACGTACTTTGTTTACTTTCAGTTTCGAGACAACAAATGCAATCGAAGCACAATTTGTGCTTACTCGGCGCCTCTGCAAAGTTGAATATTCAGGCTTATTGTTTGACCAAAGAGCAGTTGTTTTCTCTTCAGATTTTCTTTCCGCTCGTTGTAATCGACCATGGTAATGCTGTTATCATCCCAGCTCTGTTTTGCCGTCTTCCTAGCGCGCTTGTCTTTCACACAAGCCGAGCGTAACTCATCCCGTGTATCTTCTAACGATAACAAAACTCGCACGTATGAAAGAGGCGTCGATAAAAACACAGGATGCAGCTGGAATTGCACCATTATCGGCTCTGATTTCCCAGAACAATGGAAAGCCGTCTCTATCAAGCACAGGCTGATCGAAGTTGTTGTCGAGTACGAGAAGAAGGTAACCGAACAATGCGCCAAACAAGCATCTCGCAACTCAAGCGGAAACGCTACCGAATATTTCAATGTATGGCTGCCGCCAAACAACAAGCCTTCCAATTTTGACCACGCAGTACAAAGGGTGCTTGATTTGTTTTTTTCTCCTAACACCGAAGAGCGCGTTAAAGTTAAAGCAGCTTGTGCCTTTCGCCCACTGAGGACAAGATCACCGGAACCGGCGATCTCGACTTTGAACAGTGATATTCCTGATATTCTGTCCCAGTCTATTCGAAGCCATCTTGCAGTCCATGGATTTAATGCTAAGTCTAAGAGCAAGGAGTGCAGTGCGGAGGAGATGACTAACTTCCAACTTTGCGTAACTATGAGAAACTCAACAGTGAACAGTACTGTCGACAGCCACTTGATGATTAACAGAAGAGTATTGTTAGTAGGTTTTTCAGCGTTAGCTGCTATAGTCTTGACAGCTTTCATGTACTACTCCCCTGCCTATATTTGTCTTTTCTCTCCCACAGTCATAACAGAACATGGCCTTCGTCAGATCGTTTTAGAAGGAGCCAGCCCTGTCAGCTTTCGCAGTCTTACAGGAAACTATTTCCATTCCGGTTGTGACACCAGGCATTGGGCAAGAATGCTGTTTTTACGACTTGTGCTGTTTCCGCTTCCATTCCTTCCTTCCGCAATTGTTTTCCACCAACTACCGCCCCAAAGCAAAAACGTTCTTTCTACAGTTTTTTCCCAACCATTTATGACAATTTTCCTTGTCTGTTATGTTCTTCAGGCCATTTTCAGTTCGTTTTTCAAAGTTTCGCACAAAGTGAAGCCTTGTATCGTTTGTCGCTTTGTTAAACCTAACCTCGCTTGCAAAGATGAATCTCGTCGACGAGTTCTGAATCATCTGCGTATACAGCCTTTGATTTTGATCAAATGTTGGTACTGTTTTTGTGAATGCCTTGTGTACTACTTTAAGCTGTCTCGAGTTATCTTGCCTGCACGGAAGAACATGTCTCCGAGATGGTTTTTCTGCGTGGCTGGGTTTCTCGTTTTCTTGTCCACTATTCCAGCTGTCACTATTACACTGTTTGCAGCAATGCTAGTGGTAGACGTTTTCAGTCTCATTTTTACATCTCCTCTGTCCGTTTTATTAGAAGATGACATGGGGAATTCAGGTGATGGCTCTTCTTTAGTTCGCTTGCCTGTTCTAAAACTTGTAAGAATCTTCATCAGAGTAACCGCCTTCTCTGGAGCTCTTTTGTTCGTGGGCAATTCGGCTGGTGGTGTTGTGATAATTATTGCAGTGGTCTTTATCCTTTTGTTGTCCGAACAAAGCCTTCCGTTTGTAGTCCTCTTCGTCCTTGTGTGCTACTACTTGTGGAGTAGCTACAGCTCTTTTACCAACAAATACCATGATCTCTCCCTGATACTCTTCAAATGTTACCAAGAACACCGGCATGACCAAATATCCAACGAAGCAGTGACCGCATCGACTGCAGATCCTGCACAAGAAGTGGAACGCACACCCAATCCTGAAAACAAAGACAGCGTGATAAAAATTCCAAAAGAACTGTTTGACACTGCGTGCGAGGAACTTATACCAATCAGAGAAAGTGTTTGCGTTCTGGTTTTGAAAGTTGTTTTAATCCTGAGCTTTGTTTTCCTGGTGTTTGGGCTGGTAATGGTATTCCATGTTGGTGTTACACCGATGATGAGAGCTCTGGTAACGTTTCTCACTGGATCGCTACCCAGGATTGTCGCCATTTACATCGATGGAGCCAGAAAGCGGAAACTTGAAAGTATGGTCATCGAGGAGAGAGCTCCAGGAATTGTGCAAAGGTACGTTAAAGGAAGTTCAAGTATTGACCAAGAAAATGACAGTTTTGGGACGAATAGTGGAGAAGTGGTATTACTTGATGAAAATGAAGAAGTAATTCAGCTGGTGAACATGAAAAAATGATGTACTATTGCAGACAAACTGCATCGTGACTCTTAAAATATTCTAAGACTGTCATCAAAAAATAAAGTGGTAGTGGTAGTAAATTTTTTTAAGGTTATGAAAACCACTGCAAAAAACCGTCAACGATCAAACTTGTTCTACGTTGAATCAAAAGATAGATCGAAACCAGTCAGAAAATAATAAAATGTAGGGAAATACTGCAAGTGGTGGTGGTAGTGGTAGTGGTAGTGGTAGTGGTAGTGGTAGTGGTAGTGGTAGTGGTAGTGGTAGTGGTAGTGGTAGTGGTAGTGGTAGTGGTAGTGGTAGTGGTAGTGGTAGTGGTAGTGTAGTGGTGGTGGTGGTGGTGGCGGTGGCGGTGGCGGTGGCAGTGGTAGTGCATGGTAGTGGTAGTGGTAGTGGCAGTGGTAGTGGTAGTGGTAGCAGTAACAATAGTGGTAGCGGTAGTGGTACAGTAGTGGTAGCGCTAGCGTAGCGGTAGTGGTAGTGGTAGTAGTAGTAGAAGTGGATCAAAGCAGTATATATATTTGTGCATGCTGTAGATTCCACTTCTTAGTAGAAATGTCCAGAATATATTGAAGACAGCACACGTTCACCCCGAAAATCTAGCTTGATTCACCAAGTTATGATATGACTCTTGGGTTCAAACCATGTACAATGTAACACCGCTTCCTAACATTTAATTGTTTTTAAGTGAAGAGTGCTTATTACAATGATTTTAGAATTTTTAGAGTTGCATAACGTTTACCCCAGTATGGCCATTGTTCCATTGTTCAGTGTAGTATTGTCTAAATAAAGAAAAACTATGTTATGATGTCAAACTGCTTGAAACTGGTTAAATTTTGAGAAGGTCAATAGTTTCAATAATAGAGGTCCTGTCAAGGGGGATGTAGTCATCCCTTTAGCCCTAAAATTCTGTGGGCAGTTATCCCTTATCCCTAAAATAAATTATCTTTGGAAATTGATAATAAGTGTCAAAATTATTTCCCCCACCCCCTAAAAAATCCAGCGTACATGTGATACCCGTTAAATCTAAAGTACCAATCTATTTTCAGGAACAGGATCCACCACTAGTAAGTTATAAGTACACTAATAACATTTCTAGGAGCGTGTTTAATTACAATCAAACCCTCCATAACGTTAATATGGATGGTTATAGTGGTAGGTCTTCATCGTGTGACTGCGCGTCTTCTACTTTTCGTTATGAGCCTCACACATGAGCCATGTTATTACTGGAGACCTGCGCATTGTTAAGAATAGAAAACTTAGGCGTTTACCGGAGAGAGGTCCAAAGTATAGAGAACAGAATACCATCGACTGGAACCTAAACAAGAAGATATTGATGAAAGCGGTAGAAGATTACGCTAAGAGCTGGGGTAAACGTGAAGGTTGTCATATGTCAACACTAGAACAATGGTCGGAGACAATAAAACTGATTATCCAGAATAGAATGAACAACCTACAACGTCTTAATTACAGTTCTTGTCACAAGACCTTAGAGGACAGGCATGTCAGGGCATACCTAACGGAACTTCAAGATAAGTATGTACTAGTGCCTGCGGATAAAGCTGGCAATAACATCATTTTTGTTTGCAAGCGTTACTACCTACATACCCTAATGGAAGAACTTGGCATTAATTCCGGTAGTATTATTAATTCTACATACGAAAGTCAAAATGTCACAGTTGATGAGATTATGGACCCACACCACGATATTGGAAAACGTATTCCACATCACCTTGAAACAGAAAGAAAAAAAATTGCCACAAATATATTGAATACCAAAACTTCACAAGACACCATACAAAGCAAGATTTATTGCAGGTTCCAGTTCATGCACCACTACTAAGATCTCCAAATTAATTACCGAATGCCTTAAACTAGTCAAGAGTCACTGTACTTCGTACTGCAAGACTATTTTGGAAAGAACTGGTGTTAACTGTATGTGGATTATAAACAATTCGTTGGACGTAATTAACACATTGGAGGAAAAACGACTTCCGCTCAATCAGATGGGTACTTGGGACTGTTCCACTCTATGGGTCCTCTATATACCAGCCTTCCACACGCCAAACTTCATGATCTGCTCGAAAGAGTTTTTAACACCAGAGGAAAAAGTTTCATAGCAACCAATAATTTCCACACTTTCTGGGCTAATGATAGGAAGTCTACGAAATACACTTACTTCTCATGTAGGGAACTGTGCCTCGCTATTGAATTTCTTATCGACAACATCTACGTTCGCTTTGGAAACTCAGTTTTTCGGCCAAGTTATTGGTATAGCAATGGGCACTAACAGCGCACCTTTGCTAGCTGATCTGTTCCTTCACACCTTTGAGTATGATTTCATGCTTAGAACAATGAAACGAGATAAAACCATAGCCGTCCAATTTAGCAACACCTTTCGTTACATTGATGATTTATTCAGCGTCAATGAGAATTTCGGACATTACATCAGCGCTATTTACCCGTCGGAACTGGAACTAAAGGAAACTACCTTGACATCAAATGAAGTTTGTTATCTAGACACAAGAATAAGGAATGGTCATAACAACACTCCTTTTAATCTAAGTGTCTACGATAAGAGGTATGACTGACTTCTCATTTCGGATTGTCAATTTTCCTCACATGGACAGCAACATTCCCGCCAGTCCGGCCTATGGTGTTTTCATATCTCAATTAGTGAGATATGCTAGACTTTGCTCATCGAAATTGGATTTTATTGATAGACTTCACCGACTTTCATCATATCTCCTTCACCAAGGCTTCAAATCTACGCTGCTTCGTAAATCGTTGACTAAATTCTTGAAACGCCACGGTGCTATCGTTGAGAAGTATGGTGCTACACTACAGGAGATGAGATTAGCAATCCAGAGATGAGATTATATCCTTGACGCCCAAATTTGAGATCTTTGTTGCTTCCATTCCTTACATTTTAATACAAGTGTGCGCGCGCAATTTTCCTGAAGTTGTGCACGTGCTTGCTTATTTAGTTTACGTGTGCTTAGTTCGTTATTCAGTTCACGTGTGCTTAGTTCGTTATTTAACGTACTCCTATTATTTCACGTTGTTTTCCTTGCTAATATGTATTGTCAATAACTGTGCTCACAGTGTGGGTGGCTCCTCCTAAAATGTTCTGCAATTGGTATAGGATTTGATGGAGCCGAAACCAATTGTGGAATTGCACACATTTTAGGTATCCTACTGATGAATGGTTATTACATGCAGATATTTTTAGAAGCAACATTTGTTTGCGGTCTGTCACCTTTGAATTACACGCACGACATGAGGTCAGTATGAGATCACCCCAGTATACAAGCGGTTGACCGAATTTAAAGTGTCTATATCGTCTTCTGGTTTTTGTGGTTCTGGTATGTACATAAGGAGTGGATAGCTGTTCAAAAACGTTTTTTCGAATTCCCCGGTGTTTTTGCCCTGAAATTGTCGTTCAAATTTCCCGCTTGAGCCACGCCCATCAAACTTGACCGAGCTAGTAAGGGGCATGGGTCTATTCCTGATTTGACGTCACAACCTGATTTGCATCGCATTAAATCTTTGTAACTCTTGGCTTGGATGCGGTTAGAAGTTGCTGCAACGAGAAGTTGTAGGTGACGTTACATTAAAAGAATTCGAAGGGAAATATCTCCAACTTCGTTCCGTTTTACTATTTATAAAATTTCTTGAAGGATTTATAGGAGCCTGAACAACAAAGAAAAGTTGGCAAAAAGAAACAAGTCTAGTAGCTTTCATCCCCCCCCCCCCCACCCTATTGAGTTTTTAGTGTCGTTGCTGAAAGTCCTTTCGCAACAGATAGTCACGTGATCAACTCGCAATCCATTTTAGAGAGTTTTGCTCTTATAAGTGATAGAAAGACCATTATACAGAAATTCGTTAGCAAATTTCCAGACTTGTATCTCAAAAGGGGGGACGTCTTTGCCGTTTGAAATGCAAAGGATTTGTCCTTGCCATCCAGCCACTCTCCACCGGAGTTTTCATACTAATCCCTGTAATATTTTCAAATTTTCAAATTTCTATAAGGCTCTTGCTTGAAAATTTGCCCTAAAATTAATTTTCGAACGCTCTTCGTATTCCTTGCTGGAAGATAGCAGCCATTTCTTTTGTTTGGATGAAAAGGCTTTGTCACCTCTAGACAAAACCTTCTCATGTCCTCGTCCCTATTCAAACCTTTACAAAATCTCACCGTTGTATAAAGCATTGGCCTGAATATCTTAACTTAAAAGTTAAGCGAGAACACCGAAACTTCTGGAATTGAAATCATGTGTTGTGAATGGGACGCTGCTTAAAGTGCTACTATGATCAAATTTTTACCCCTTAAATTGTTAGGTTTATCACATAGAATTCCAGCAAAGACTGAGCACTCCGTTTGGAGTGTGCAAATATCTACATTGGTTCCACAGTTTTGAAAAATGCCTAAAATATGCAAATGAGAAAACTTACGACGTTAAAGACTCGACCCAGTATGACATCAAGTATACCTGTAAACAGAACTATCTCTGTCAATTTGCTGCAGAAACCATTGAAGCTTGGTAGGGTAATAGTTCTACAGGTACCACACCTAAGGCTATAAACAGAATTTGGTTCCCATGGCAACTCACTCTTGTCCAGTCCCCTCCAACCTGATTTCAGTATTTTAGTGATATTCAGCTGGACAAAAACATTTTAAAACAAGGCCGCGAACTCGACCTAATATATTTATATGCTTACTGGATCATGCAGATGAGGCACCACTGGCAAATAGCAAAATAGAACGCCAACGGTGGCCAGCAAAGCCCTTAATATTGGAACCCAGTATGGTACAATGGTAACAAGACTATCTAGTAGAATCTTACTGCAACGAATAAAGTATTTCCGATAGAAATTGCATTAAATATCTTTTTTCATCATATTTCACAATTTAGTGGGTTGATATTTATATGCTTACTGGATCATGCAGATGAGGCACCACTGGCAAATAGCAAAATAGAACGCCAACGGTGGCCAGCAAAGCCCTTAATATCAGGGAGGTCTGGAACCCAGTATGGTACAATGGTAACAAGACTATCTAGTAGAATCTTACTGCAACGAATAAAGTATTTCCGATAGAAATTGCATTAAATATCTTTTTTCATCATATTTCACAATTTAGTGGGTTGAGTTTGTTGTTGGTTCTCTACTCTGCTCCGAGAGGTTTTTCTCCGGGTACTCCGGTTTTCCGGTTTTCCCCTCTCCACAAAAATCAACACTTCTAAATTCCAATTCGATGCGGAACGCTCGAACGTTTATTACATGAGCCCCTGGCTCGGGAGAATGGGCAACCACTCCTCACGTTATCGAGCTTAAATTTGATTTGATTTGATTTGATTTGATTTGATTTGATTTGATTTGATTTGATTTGATTTGATTTGATTTGATGATTTGAATTCGGTCGAGTTTATGACGTTATCACTTGGCTAAATTGAATATCTCTGATAGTGAACAGCATTCTTCGTAGTAGCACTTTAGCCCACTGTTACCAGACATTTACTACGGATATGTGTTTACTTTCAGTTTCAACACAATAAATGCAAGCGAAGCACAATTTGTGGTCACTCGGCTCGCGTCTCTGCAAATATTTAGGCTCAACTTTCGGCGAAACCGGAGTTGTTTTCACCTCAGATCTGCTTGCCAGCCTTTGCGGACATAAGGATGATGCTTTAATATGAAGGCAAATCATGGAAAAAATTATTGACTCGTCGTGTCGTCGTTTCGTTTCGTCGTTTCTTCTCGTCGTTTTGTTGTTTCGTTTCGTCGTTTCATCGTTTCGTCACTTCGTCTCTTCGTTTCGTCGTTTTGTCTCGTCGTTTCGTTGTTTCGTCTCTTCGTCTCGTCGTGTCGTTATTTCGTCTCGTCGTTTCGTCGCTCCGTTGCGTCGTTTCGTTGTTTCGTCTCGTCGTTTCGTTGGGCCACTCCGCTCCTTCGTTTCGTCGTATTTATACTTACCCTCCCACGCAGTCGTGGGACTCGTATTTCGCCTCCTCCCCACAAACGCCTGCTTACCCGAAGCCAACATTCCTTTCTCGCCGCTTGGCCAATCACATTTTACCTAGTAAATTCTGGAAGGTTGACCTTGACCTCAGGACGCTTTTCGGGGGAATAGTTCAACATTGCAGAGACAGAGCTTGAGCTAGCTCTAATTAGCGTGTGCTCTACGTTCAGAATTCCTGTTTAAATGCCTATCAACTGACTTCAATTTAAGAATTTGTGAGAGGAAACAGCGATATTTTCATCAATTTGCCCACTAGTTAAGATAGTCGCTTATTTACCAAGCTTCGCCTTCAATCTCTCGCCGCTACTCCTGGTCTTGTTGTAGCTGTTGTGTCACCTCTCGTGAATTTGATGAAGGTCAAACGTCGCACTACTGCCGTGTCGAACTAAATTGAATTCTATCCGACAGTAGCACGACTACAGTACGGCAGTGGTTTCAAACGTCGAACTTAATTCAGTCGCACCAAATTCAAAATAATATACGAACCGGCAAAATAAGCCATGTATCCAAACTACTAAACATACACATTTTCATAATTTATGATTTAAGTTCGGCACGGCAGTAGCACGACGTTTGAAACCATGCCGTGCCACAGCCGTGTAGCACGACAGACCCTGTCGAATTTAATTGCCGTGTCGAACTTAATTCTAGTTGCCGCACCGAATGGTTTCAAACGTCGCGCTACTGCCGCGCTAAGGTCGAATCTAATCACTGAATTTAGTTCGACAAGGCAGTAGCACGACGTTTGAAACAGGCCTCAGTTATTTAAGAAGTAGTGGCGTATCGTCGGTTAGTCTGAGTATAATTTGGGGGAAGGAGACTTTGCCATCAGTAGACCACAGCGCGCATTGGATCGAGCGAGCGGCGAGGAAGCAGGCTACATAATTTTACCGTCCACTTCGCGTGAACTGAAGGAAAAAAGTACACGAATTGGCACAGTCTATGCCACCGGTGTTTGATAACCTATGATCGCTTCTCCAGGACGTTTTGGGGTCGTTGTGTGGGCGAATTTCATCTGATTTAATGCAGGACCATGAGAGATCGAGCTTTGTTGTTGTGCCATGTGAGATAATTTCACGTCGGTTTAGTCTACGTTTGATGGACTGATCAATGGTTCAAATTTGTAACTTGGTCGCGTCTAATTTTCAAATTTTAAAGGTCTCTCTAACACATCGTATCACTCAAAAACAAATCGGCTCCAGCGCTTTGATACGTTTACAAATTTATTTATTTATCATGCGATCAAATTCGCGAGAGACGAAGCAACACACATTAGGATTAATGATTTTACTTGACATCGTTAGCCAGTTGCTCGATCGTGACTGGCTGGGACGCCCGCGAGCCAAACAATGGGAAAGGAATGTTGGCTTCGGGTAAGCAGGCGTTAGTGGGGAGGAGGTGAAATACGACTCGCCTAAAAACGACTGCGTGGGAGGCTAATTTATACTGCGCTAGACTGGGAATTAGCAAAGCTACAATTGCATTTCGATTACATGAAGTAGTTACATGCTATCGCACTGGATTACATGAGGTAGTTTTATCAGGCAAGAAGGGCAGGAGAGTGTGAAGAATTGAAGTGCTATGTGATGTACGCATGAGATCTCCAGTTGCCATTTGTTTTAAATCTTCAACGCATTCTACGTGCTATATTTGTGGGTATTGTTTTGGAATGTTTATCGAATGTTATTAGTTTCAGATTATATCTAATAAGGGGACATTTCGAAAACACAATAATAAAAATTAGCGAGAGTAATCGGCGTTTTGAGGGCATCTTGATTTCATTTTCGGATTTACAGATAATGGTTAGATGGTGGTATTTATACTGTGAATGTGTTTAAGCTCTTAAAGAATGTGTTCGAAGGTGTCAATACATGTGCTCGAAGATGTTTAATAAATGAACTTTGGGTCGAATTGATCTTAGGATGAATATCGGGACAGGGTTAGAACCAGTGTACACAAGTCCTAAAATCAGTAACAAGCTGAAGCTACAACAGACGAAGCCTGCTTTAGTCATCAGTATGTGCGTTGTTCACGTCTTCAAATGTTTTTATTTTGTTTTATAAGTATATTAACTAAGAAAAAAGTGTTAGAGTATTAAAGTAGATGTAGGTAGTACACATACAATCCAACAGTAGATACAGACTTAAATACAACAATACCTACAATACTACACCACTATCTCATTGAAAACTTATTTACAACGATACTTACAGACATACTATACAACAATACTACCTACCATACATCACTAGTATCTATTTAACTAATTAACAAACTTATTGGTTACGATACTACTTAGTCTACTACAAAGTTCCATTTATCATAAAAGTCTTGGAGCATGTTGTTTTTGGTACCAATGTATTTTTCTGCTTGTAATTTGATGTTTACTTTTTTGCTTGGAAGCTGGGAGAACTCCATTCCTTCTGGAATCCCACAGACACAACTTGCCAATGATTATCAAATAATTTAGTAGGGGGCATTTTGAGGAGATGACTCCAAGAAAAGCATCTCGTGGGTTGAGACATATTTGTTGATTTCTTACCGGGAGAAAATATAATTCAAAGGCTTTCCAAAACTTATTTGAGTGAGGACATAAGATGGTACAAAGTTTCCTCAGTTTTATGATTGCGGGAAAGAGCAATATTAGTTTTCAGGAAAACCGATTTTATACAATTTATCGTTGGTGTACGGGACTGAATTTAGCGAAAAACTTTGTATTTAATTGGAATGCTTTTAATTAAGCCGGGTTCACAAATAATCACTTTATTAAAGTCTCAAATTTTTTTAGCCGACCACAGATGCTCAACTAATTGGGGAGACTAAATCAAATCAACTCTAAATAAAGAAGAATCAAATCAAATCAACTCAAATGTTGGTTTTTGTGGAGAGAAGAAAACCAGAGTACCCGGGAAAAACCACTAGGAGCAGAGTAGAGAAACAACAAACTCAGCCCACTTGTGACGCCGAGTCCAGGAATCGAACCCGGGACACATTGGTGGAAGGCAGGTGCTCTCACCACTGCGCCAACCCTGCTCCCCCAATGAGGAAGGTGATAAATTTTTTCAAGTTGTTCTTCTGCAAGGTTAAATCACGTTTCAAGTTGATACTACTCCGTTAGGAAGGCGAGCCTTGGCACCGAGTTTGGCGTAATAGTGTTGTGATTTTGTATTGGTTACACTACTCCATTACATCTTCAAATGTAATCTGTGCAATGCGGATCATATCGGTTACACACTCGCCACTTTCATCAACGCATAGAAGAGTATAAAGCCTCTGCCGTAAGAAAGCACATGAAAACATATCACGGCGTCAAGGCCCGACACCTGGCATCGTCATTTCAGTTTTAAAGAATTGCCAAATAAAACTGGATTACCTGATCTACGAAATGCTCTTTATTCGCGAAAGAAAGCCGAAACTCAACACACAATCGAACTCAAGTAATTTCCAAAACAATACCCACGTTTGAAGATTTAAAACATGTTAATTGGAGCCTCATACGTACATCACGTAGAACTTCAATTCTTCACACACTCTTCTGCCAATCTTGCCTAATAACGGGCAACTACCTCATGTAATCCAGATGCGATAACAGGTAACTAGTTCATGTTATCGAAATGCAATTGTAGCTTTGCTAGTTCCCATTCTAACGTAGTATAAATACGACGAAACGAAGAAGCGGAGTGGCCCAACGAAACGACAAGACGAAACGACGCAATGGAGCGACGAAACGACGAGACGAAACAACGAAACGATGAGACGAAACAACGAAACGAAGAGACGAAACGACGAGACGAAACAACGAAACGAAGAGACGAAACGACGAAACGAAACAACAAAACGACGAGACGAAACGAAACCTCGACACGACGAGTCAATAATTTTGTCCACGATTTGCCTTCATACTTTTAGCACTGAAGCTCTATTTTGCCGTCTTCCTAGTAAGCTTGCCTTAGTTTCACGCAAGCCGAGGATAGCTCATCCCGTTTATCCCCTCACAATAAATATAGTGGCTTCAATGACGACACCAGATGCAGCTGGAATTGCACCATTATCGACTCCGATTTCTCAGAGCGGTGGAAAACCGTTTCTACAAAGCACAGGCTGATTAAACTGGTCGTCGAGTACGAAGAAGGTAACCGAACAATGCGTCAAGCAAGCATCTCGCAACTCAAGCGGAAACGCTACGGAATATTTCAATGTATGGCTGCCGTTAAACAACAGGCTTTCCAGTTTTCACCACGCGATGGAAGGATTGTTCAATTTGAGTTTTTGTTCTCACCCTGAAAAACATGTAAACTTTAAAGGATTTTGTCAATTACGATCACTTAAGACAGATTCAGCAGAGGCGATTTCTTCTAAAGGCGACGTTCTGCTCCGATTTGTTCGGAGCCATCTTGCAGACCATCGACTTGAAGTTCAGTAAATGGTTTGGACCCAGGAGTCATATCATACGGACCTTAACGAGACGAGCGTAACTAGTTTGCGACTCACGCGACAGTTTAGCAGACGAACGCAAATACTTAGACAATGTTTTCAGTAAGAACAACTACAACCGCGACTTTGTTAGACGCAACACTTCAGTACAGGACAGAACCAAACGCTACAAACGCTAACCCGACACCAGCGACTACAGCGACTATGCCTTACATCAAAGGAACTTCTGAAACCATTGCACGGATACTACAACCTTACAATATCCGCGTCGCTCACAGACCCATCACGACTTTACGACAACTATTGACGAACGTTAAGGACAAAGACGAACCTAAGGACAGACAGGGAGCAGTTTACACGATCGAATGCTGCGACTGCCAGGCCACTTATATCGGTGAGACTGGCAGAAATCTGAACGTAAGACTGACTGAACACAAACGAGCGACGAGAAATGGTCACATCAACAATGACATTGCTGAGCACCATTTACTGACAAACCACACAATCGACTGGGACTCTGCTAAATGCATTACCTACTGTACTAACTTCCACCAACGGATCGCACTGGAAAGTTGGTTGACTAACTTAGAACAGACACCACTGAACCGTTGCTAACAGCTTCCCGCACCTTACAAACGACTTATTGACGATATCAACAACAGACAAAAGATAGACAAACCGACTAATTTGACTAACAATACACCTACAATCACGGTTTACAGTCTTCACAGCCAATAACATCAAGGCTTAAATGACAGACAACCAATGCAATGCCGAGATGAATGATTCACAACCTTGTATCGACGAAAGTAAAACAAATCTGAACAGTTACCACGGCCTCTTCAGTAAAGGAAATAGGTGGTTGGATATAGCTCTCTATGTGTTAGTTGTTGTATTTTTGGTAGTTTTTGTACACTATTCCCCTGCCTTTATTTGCCTTTTCCCTCCTACAGTTGTAACGGAAAATGGCATTCGTCATCTTTTTTTAGGTGGAGCCAGCCCTGTCAGTCTCCGAAGTGTTGTGGGAAACTTCTTCCATTCAGAGCGTGACACTATCTGGCAAAAGGTGAAGATCCTTTTCTTGCGAATTGTGTTGTTACCTTTTCCATTCCTTTCACTTGGAATTGGTTTTGACTATGTAAATAACCACAGCAAAAACTCCATATCGCCCGTGTCCTTCGCTCCTTTTTTATTCAGTCAAGCCATGATTTTCTGCTATGTCTGTTATGCTGTTCTGACCATTCGTGATTTGCTTTGGAAAACGACACGTAAATCGAAGCCTTGCGGCGTTTGCCGGACAATTAAGCCTGTGCCGAACTTCATCTGCAATGACGTACTTCCACGCCGACTTCTGAATCATCTACGATTGCAACCACTGATTTTAGTAACGGCTTGGAGGTCGTTTGTCACATATCCCGTTGATATTTATTGTAAGCTGTCTCAAACCATTCTTCCTTCAGTATCATGGTTTGTCCGTTTTCCCGTAGTACTCGTCGCTTTCTTGCTCATATTCCCTGTGGTCGTTTTGATATCACTTGGAAAAATGTCGTGGGCTATTATATCTGGTATATTTACGACATCTCCCATAGTAATCTTGTGTAATGCCACCTCACTGACGGGTTCAAATAGCGACTCTCTTGTACGTCGGATTCTGGGTGTCTTTGGAGGCATCTGCGTAAGAATGCCAGCAATTTTTGGAGGGGTTTCCCTCCTGCTCTTTGATGCGTTTTGTATTCTGTTGGTTATGGACTCAGCTTTTGCACTGTTGTTTTCTGAGGACAGCCTTCCATATGTTTCTCTCCTTGTTCTCGTCTGTTACTACTTGTGGAGTAGCTACAGCTCTTTCACCAACAAATACCACGATCTCTCTCTGATACTCTTCAAATGCTATCAAGCGGAATACCGGCATGATCAAAACTCCAACGTGGCAGCTGCAGTGGACGTGGTGACTACAGATCCTGCACAAGTCGAAAGTACAGAAAGCACACGCAGTCCAAACAACAAAGGCCATGTCATGAAAATCCCCAAAGAACTTTTTGAGATGGCATGTGAAGAATTTATGCCAGTCAGACAAAGCGTTTGTGGTCTATTTCTGAAAATCATTTCAATTCTGATTTTTGTTTTCTTGGTCTTTTTGTGGATAATGAAATCCAAAGCTGGAGCCACGCCACAGATGAAAGCTATTCTGACTTTTTTCACGGGATCGTTTCCCAAGATTGTTGAGATTTACATCGATGGAGCCAGGAAGCGAAGACTTGAGGCCATGGTCATTGAAGAGAGAGCTCCAAATATTGTGCAAAATTACATAACCAGAAGTGCCAGCGCTGACCAAGAACAAGACATTTCTGCAACGAATACCGAAGAGGTGATCATAGTTGATGGAAATGAAGAACCAGTTCAGCTGGTGAACGTGGAAACATCGCGAGGTACCACAGACAAACTGCTTTGTGGCTCTTCCAAGACTGTCATGACACCAAGTCTCTGCAGTTACCTCGAGAACTGCCTTAAGAAAGGCATATTGTACAGGAAGTCTGTCTTTCTAAGGGCAGTCAATATCATTGCCATTGGCAGTATTATTATTACAGTATTAGTATCAACTGTAGATTAGTGAAATGCGTTCGAGTATTCATTGCTGCGGTTGTCTGACGAGATAATATTGAAATCACCCGATTACAGATGTTATTATGAGGTGGCAGGGTTTCTTGCTGAAGTAATTTCTCAGTGTAGCTTGTTTTCCGACACAAATGACCCAAATATTCTTTCTCGACTGGTATTTAGTTGTGATTCGGTTACAACACTAAAATATAAAGATCTTTAGACTCTGCCAGATTGCACGATGCAAGAGATGATCAGCAGCAAACGAACTTACGTTCTAGAAGGGCACCATATATTTTTAGTATGAGTACTAATTTCATAATGTTAGTGTTGCAGTACGAGCCCTTTGCAGCTATTTATCAATTCAATGCCGAATCTGCGCCTCGAGTGTTGTAATGTGGTCCTAACAGTGCGGATTGGATCAATCCTCAAATTCGGGCTTTTCAACTCTAGATTGAGTTTCTGGAGTTTCTGGGAATTGGCTGAGATGTTTGAATAGATGGGCTGTAAAACAGGCTCCAATGTACAGTAATCATGGCAATTCTTTGCTAGCACCAAAAAAAATTGTATTCCAGAGCTAGTAAACTTTCATTTTATTGCAATTAATTTCCTTGGCGTGTACTATTATTTTTTTAGCATCAATGTAAAAGCAATTAATGAGCAAGTTATATTACGTGCTACCCTATTGTTTTGAGAACATTTCACTGTAATAAACATCGTCATCTTCTATTGCAGCGAAGAATCGCAGGAGTTTTGTGCACAGAATAACAATTCGTCTCTATTATAATATAATGCAAGAAAACTTATCCCTGAAGATTAACAGCTTGTCGATGTTTACAAGAAATCTATGTGTGTCCTCTCATAACATAATATTACTAAACCAAATGATAGAAATCTCCATTAAGAGGTAGGGCGATAATACTATATCCTTACTGACTACCAATTAGCACATCATGAAAGTAAGTTATGGGAGAGAGATCCGCTCCTTGCCATTCCCCGGGATAGTCGGCTCTAACCCAAGCCTCCGGTCTTTCCTGGCAATACGACCCAACACCCAATACCCAACACTTAGCACCCAATTCTCAATATTCAACACCCAATACCCCATACAATGTATTGACTGACAACAAGTTGCACGAGCAACCAGTCGGGGAAAGAAGGCCCTCCCAGAAATCAACGTTATCGTGTAAACGGCCTGCTTGGAAATAATTAGGGTGTCTACAATGCAATTGCTCCAGGCCTGCGAGAGATGGACCTTTGCTAACAAGCTGTGCTAGCACTGTGGGGCCAACGATGGATAAGGGTCCCCGTTTATATACCACTTTAGTAAGGATTTCAAATAGTGTAATCGCGAACTCTTGTAAAACGGAGAAGGAAATAACGAATAGGAAAGAAAAGAGGAAGAGCACCCCTAAACCTGCTACCGGAGCCAAACGGTCAAGGGGGCCATTTCTCGAAGCTCCCGGTAATTACCGGGCCCGTTAAGCAGTTTTGTTTTCCATTCCAGATAGCTGAAGAAACGAAATTGACTTTATTAGAGGTCAGACCACACCCTAATTTTCTCCGGGTCTTTCGAGAAACGGGCCCCCAGACAGTATATATTATGAATAACTTCCTAGAAACAAAACCAACTCCCGGAGCCAAACGGTCCCGGATTGTATATACACAATAACCAATTTGTTCGAAACAAAATCAGCTCCCGCAGCCAAACAGTCCCAGACTGCATATACACCGGCAATAACTAATTTGTTGGAAACAGATCCGGCTCCCGGAGCCAAACAGTCCCGGGACTTTGCTCATATACACAAAAATTTTGTACGAAACAAAACCGGCTCCCGGAGTAGCCTGCGTGGGAGGCGCTAGAAAGGAGAAGGACAGGGGGAAAGCGCGCGCGCGAAGCGAGGGGGGAAGCGCACAAAGCACGATGGGAGGGAGGGAAAAGGAAGCGCCTGCAGCAATGCTATTGTTATTTCCATTCCACCGCCTGATTAATATGTAAGTTAAAGACATCTGCAAAACATCTCACCAAATGTTCGAAAACCGTGTCAGATCGTTAAGGAAAAACAACCACAGGGAGCAGAGGAGTCCTAGTTGACCGTATCGAGTCCAGTTACAACTGCAGCGCGAGTTGATTTTAATCACCGTACGAGATCAAACCACATACATGCGATCGTGTTATAAGCTGCTGTAACGCTGCTGTAGCGGACCGCGGAGTAAATTAACTTGTTGTTTCACGACGCGTCAATTAATTATTCAGTGACAATAGCAGCCTGAGCCGAGTTGAACTGACACCATACTTGAACCCTTGACGGGCAGTCACCATTCAGTGACGCTGGCTGCTAGAGGGGAGAATTTGAATTGCTTCAGCAGGGAAGAAAGTTCTCTTTCCGGGCCATTTCCCATTTCCTATTAACCTTTCTGAACGTACTGTAAACCCGAGTACGCCACTAGAAACGGAAAAATGGATGTTGAGAACTGAGTCAAGAGCAAAATCTTAATTTGGGTAAAACAAAATACATGAACGAATTAATGACCAAACCAACCAACGAATGAGCAAACGAACGAACGAAAGAATGAACAGACGGAGGAACGAATGAACGAATGGATGACTTAACAAAAGTAGACCATTTTAAAGTAGTGTCTGTGAGGTGCTTACCACTCGACAGTCCGTCAAAGTCTCTGACGAAAACGGACATTCTTAATTGCATTGCGCAATCTTAAACCCCACGTACTGCACCTGCGTGTCCAAAACTTTCTCCATCCCAACCTCTGGGAACGAGATTATCTCCAGCCAAGCAAAGCGTGTACTGAACCTAACCCATCAAATGATAGTTAAAGATCACGTTACCGAAATGTCTGCAAGCGAAGCAAAATTTGTGCTTTCTCGGTGTCTCTGCAAAGCTTAATTTTCAGCCTTATTATTCGACCAAACCGGAGAGTTTTTTCTCCTCAAATCTGCTTGCCAGCAGTCTTTGCGGATAAGGATGATGCTCTCAACTGCCCAGCTCTGTTTTACCGTGTTCGCAGAAAGCTTTGCTTGCCTGCAAGTTGAGGTCAATTCATTTCGATTTCCTGTGTCTCGTCACACCAAAAGCAGTCCCACATACGAGAGTCGCTTCAATGACAACACCAAATGCAGCTGGAATTGCACCATTATCAACTCTTGTTTTTCAAAACAATGGAATAGCGTCGTAAACAATAGCAGGCCCAGGATGATCAAAGTTGTTGTCGAATAGGAGAAGAAGGTGACCAAACAATGCGCCAAACAAGCATCTCGCAACTCAAGCGGAAACGCGACTGAATATCTCACTGTACAGCTGCCGGAAAACAACAAACTCTCGAGCTTTGACCAAGTGGTACAAACTTGGTTTCATTTAGCTTCTTGTCGTGACACCGAAGGGCGCATTGAAGAAGTTTGTCGCTTCGTAAAAGAACTAAGGACAAGCCCAGAAGAAGCTATCTTCATGAGTTCTAAAACTAGCTTTATTTCCCCTTTTGTTCGTAGCCATCTTGTGGACCATGGCTTTCTTGTTGTAGCATCCGACAGGAACAAGAACCACTTTACTACCGCGCATGGATGGTTAAATGATTATTTACAAATTTTTCTTACAATATTCTGTCATGCAATCGTATACTACTTCCCTGCCGTTGTTTGTCTTTTCTCTCCCACACTGGTGACTGAAAATGGCCTTCGTCAAATTATTGTAGAAAGAGCAAGTCCGGTCAGTTTTAAAAGTCTTGCTGTAAATTATTTCTACTCTGAGTGTGACAATATCGACCGTAAGGCAGGAAAGCTTATTTTACGACTCGTGGTGTTACCATTTGCATTTCTTGCACCGGTCGCTATTGCTATATACTACCAACAAGAACAAGAAAAAAAATCGTCTATTCAGGTCTTTGGGGTTCGATTTGCCAAAACTGCTTGTGACAGTTTGAGTTGCCTGTTGTGTCATTGTTTTCATTTATTCATTCTTCAAATCTTCGTTCCAAGAGAAGCCTTCTATTCTTAGCCAATTCCGGCACTGGCTGCACATACAGCCACTGATTTTGATGATGTGTTGGAATTTTCTTTATTTATGTCTCATATATTATGTTCAGAGATCTCGTTTTATCCTTCCCTCGCGGAAGCCGGCGTGTGTCTTTACTATGGTGTTTCCGTGTCGTTGGGTTCCTTGTTTTCTTGTTCACTATTCCAGCTGCCACTATTATACTGCTTGTTTTAATGTTAGTCGCAGTCCTGGTTTGTGTTTTATTGGCAAATCCTACGCTGATGGTGTTACCTGGTGAAATGAACTATTGTGTATTAACTTTCTTTTTTTATCGTTTACCCGCGTTTCTATATACCTTATTTGTAGTATTCCTCATTGCACTGGCCGCGAATTTTGGAGGGCAATGTTAAAGTTAAGCGATGTTTTCACTTCTGAAATGCCTCGCGCCGCAAATCCTTCCAAAGTGCTCGCAAGTTTTATAGGAGCCTGACTGCATACCTTCACAATTTCAATATCAAACCAACCTCTTTCCAAACACTAACCCTTCTTATAAAAGTCGCCTATAGCTAACCTTCCCAGGACATAAAATATTTTTAATCTACATTTCTCATTTGTAAACTATAGCAACATTATTTTCTGTCCTTCACAAGTTCCCCTGTCTACTGTAGAGCCAATTCAAGTTTCTTTGAAAGGTTGCGATAAATCATCTTCTCTTTACAAATCCTATTGTGAGGCAACAACTGTATCCAAATGGTACTCCTTTAGTTTTTCAAAGTTAAAATAAAATCGCTGTAATCGAGTAAGAAGTGGTATTCAGGCCTCGTCCACTTTAATGCGTTTTCGTTTGAAAACGCATACATTTCGATGCGTTCAGGCCTTCCATCCACACTAAAACGCTCAGCGTTTTCGTCGAAAACGCATCGATTTGAAAACGTTCTCGAAAGTGGATCGAAATGGAAACGCATACAAATCGTTTTAGTGTGGACAGTCGAAACCGCATCGAAATGAAAACGCTTATGTCATCTTTACCAGGTGCGCAGTCGCGTCTCTTTCGAAAATGTGCATATTGCTTAACTGCTTTGCAATGATAACTAAATGGTTAAGCGACTTGAAGCCATCCTTCCTATTTCAGAGACCAAATATTCTGTCCACGTCAGACAACGATGCAATCCACATACCTTCATCTCTACACCAGTTGATTAGGTCATAATCATAAGTAGGTGTTCGAGAGATTCGTCCACAGTCTTGCAGAGTGTGGACAGTTGAAAACGATGAGAATTTGGTAATATGGACGTGGATCGATCGATACGTTTTGATCCGTATTCGATGACACCCAAAACGAATACTTTTGAAAACGTATAAGTGTGTACGGGGCCTAAGTGTGCGTGACTGTCAACCTCGGACTGCTATAACGTGATCCTCTAAAGAGATCCAGTCATTTGAAGTTTAGCCTTATCCAAATGCATATTCTTTTCTTACTTATGAAAAAAAAAAAACAGGATAAGATTGAAGAAGAGAGAAACTAACAGGGATATATGAGTGTCCAAGCAACAACGCGTAACCATTCGAAAATTTGGTTTTATTTACTGAGCTGATAATGTAAATTAGCCACCGTAAAGAGATTCAATTTAAGCTGACCTTTCAAGCGTTAGCCCTTCGTTATTCTCGAATCCAATTCGCTCTGACCAAGGGCTATAGCGCTATTGAAACGTCAGCTTTTGAATCTCTTTAAGGTGGTCAATTTACATTATTATCTCAGTCGATAAAACCAAATTTTTGTGTACCATTTCCCCACCGACGCAGCATCATAGTTTCTTCAGAAACTAACCCCCTTTGTTCATCTAGCCATGCATTGCATGATGTCAGACATGCTTCGTTTACTTTCAGTTTTGAGACAATAAATGCAAGAAAAGCACAATTTGTGCTTACTCGGCGTCTCTGTGCAAAGCTTAATATTCAGGATTATTGTTTGATCAAACCGGAGTTATTGCCACTTCAGATTTGCTTGCCGCTCGTTGCAATCGGCCATGGTAATCCTGTTAGCATCCCAACTCTGTTTTGCCGTCTTCCTAGCGCGCTTGTCTTTCACACAAGCCGAGGGTAATTCATCCCGTGTATCTTCTCAGAATAACAACACTCTCAGGTTTGATAGTGGCTTCAGTAATAACACCATATGCGGCTGGAATTGCACCATTATCGGCTCTGATTTCCCAGAACAATGGAAAGCCGTCTCTTCAAAGCATGGGCTGATCAAAGTTGTTGTCGAGTACGAGAAGAATGTAACCAAACATTGTGCAAAACAAGCATCTCGCAACTCAAGCGGAAACGCCACTGAGTATTTCACTGTATGGCTGCCGGTAAACAACAAGCTTTCCAGTTTTCACAACGCGATGCAAGGATTGTTTAATTTGATTTTTACTTCTCATCCCGAAAAACATGTAAAAGTTAAAGGAGTTTGTCTATTACGGCCACCCAAGACAGGTTCAGCAGACACGATCTCTACTCCTATGAACGGGGCGTTCCTGTCCCGAATTGTTCACAGCCATCTTGCAGACCATGGACTCGAAGTTCACATTAATACGCAAAAGAATGAGTCACAAACTCTTATGAACACAAGTCACCCTAAGGTGAATGGCACAAGTAACAGCACCGACCGTCTGTTGGATACATCTGTCAACGTGCTAGTTTATGTATTTGTGGTAGCTTTCGTTCAGTATTCCCCTGCCCTTATTTGTCTTTTCTCTCCAACAGTCGTGACAGAAAACGGCCTTCGTCAGATTGTTTTAGAAGGTGCCAGCCCGGTCAGTTTGCGGAGTGTTTTGGGAAACTATTTCCTTTCAGAGGGTGACACTACCTGGCAAAAGGCGACGAAGATGCTTTTCTTACGACTGATGTTGTTACCACTCCCCTTTCTGTCACTTGCAGTTCTAGCTGGCTACGTTCTGCAACGAGCAGACCAAAAGTTCACGGCGGTTTCTCTTTTCTACCATCCATTTATGATCCTCTGCTACGCCTGTTATGTTGTTCTGGCCATTCGTGATTCGCTTTCCAAAACGACGCACAAACCGAAACCTTGCGACGTTTGCCGGATTTTGAAGCCTGCAAACGTCACCTGCAATGACATACTTCCACGGCGACTTCTAAGTCATCTGCGTTTACAACCACTGATTTTAGTTAAGAGTTGGAGATTTTTTGTCAAATTTCTTATTAGTTTTTGCAAGCTGTCTCACATTATTCTCCCTACAGTATGGTTTTTCCGCATTCCTGTGCTCATCGCTTGCTTCATTATGATTCCAGTTGTCGTTTGTGTGTCACTTGCAACAATGTTGTTGGCAATTGTACTTGGTATATTCTTTTCATCTCCCACAGTAATCTTATGTAATGCCAGCTCATTGATAGCTCCGGATAGCGGCTCTCTTTTATATCGGTTTCTGGGATCATTTGCCCGTATCTCCCTAAGATCACCATTCATGGCTGGAGCGATTATTGTCCTCTTTTTTGACGGGCTTGGTTTTATAATGGCTATTGGGATAGCTTTCGCACTGTTGTCCTCCGAAGACAGCCTTCCATATGTTTCTCTCTTTGTTCTTGTCTGTTACTACCTATGGAGTAGCTACAGCTCTTTCACTGACAAATACCACGATCTCTCTCTGATACTCTTTAAATGCTATCAAGAGTACCGGGATGACCAAATCTCCAACGAGGCAGTGTACGTGGTGACTACAGAACCTGTGAAAGCCGCGGGTGAGAGCACAGAAACCACTGCCAGTCCTAACAACAAAGGCCATGTGATAAAAATTCCAAAAGAGCTTTTTGACATGGCCTGTGAAGAACTTATGCCACTCAGAGAAAGTATTTGTGGTCTATTTTTGAAACTCATTTTAATCCTGAGCTTTGTTTTCTTGATCTTTTTTTGGATAATGAAATCCAGTGCTGGGGCTACACCTGTAATGAAAGCTCTTTTGACTTTTTTCACGGGATTGTTTCCCAACTTTGTTGCCATTTACAATGATCGAGCCAGGCAGCAAAAACTTCAGGCCATGGTGATTGAAGAGAGAGCTCCAACGATTGTGCAAAGTTATATAACCCGAAGTGCCAGCGCTGACCAAGAACAAGACATTTCTGCAACGAATACCGAAGAGGGGATCATAGCTGATGAAAATGAAGAAACAATTCAACTGATGAGCATGGAAACATCATGAGGTGCCACAGACAAACTGCTTCGTGGCACTTCCAAGACTGTTATCAAACCAAGTCTCCGTAGTTACCTCGAGAACTGCTTTAAAGGTCTTAAAGAAAGTCATGTCTTATAAGAATTGCCCTTGTTAGGGAAATCGATATCACTATCATTGCCATTGATAGGACTAGTATCAGCATTAGCATTAGCATTAGCGTTAGCATTAGCATGAGTTATTTTTAGTGGTCTCTTCACAGAACGAACCTTTGCAGTTATTCAATTCGAAATCTACACCTTTAATGTTGTAATGTGGTCCTAACATTGGAGACTGCGGTTCGATCCTCAAATTGGGACTTTTCAACAGTATTAGCATTAACATGAGTTATTTTTAGTGCCCTCTTCACAGAACGAACCGAACGACGGGGAGCAGGGTTGGCGTAGTGGTGAGAGAGCTCGCCTTCCACCAATGTGTCCCGGGTTCGATTCCCGGACTCGGTGTCATAAGTGGGCTGAGTTTGTTGGTTCTCTACTCTGCTCCGAGAGGTTTTTCTCGGGGTACTCCGGTTTTCCCCTCTCCCCAAAAACCAACATTTGATTTGATTTCATTTGATTTCAGTTCAGTTGATTTGATTTGACTTTATTTGTTTCTGTATTTGCTCGGCCCCACTAGCCTTTGTGCTATAAATACTACCGAGGGTAAATAAAGGTTATTATTATTATTATTATTATTATTATTATTATTATTATTATTATTATTATTATTTTATCGATGATACGTTTTTGTTTATTGGGAATAGTTTTTTTTTTTAGATTTGTGTTTGTTTTACATACTTATAGATAATATTTGTAAACATTTTTATTCGACTTTTTTAGGCTACTTTTTTCACATTTTCTGGATGCCGACCCATTACTTTTTTTCAAATATTTTAAAGCTTCATGTTGAACATGAACACAATAATTTCGAAATACGAAAATTTTAGTTTTGCTGAAAGTGTACATAAAAATTTGAGAGTGGGTTTTTTTTTTAAACAGCATTTATCCTTGTAAATAGTTTTGTTGTAAATATGTTCATGATATTCTTGAATAAATTATTATTATTATTATTATTATTATTATTATTATTATTATTATTATTAATAACTCTAGATTACATTTCTGGAGATCGACGGCATTTCTGGACATCGAAACTGAGAGTTATCTTGAGAGGTTTTCTTGGCTGATATGGTTAAATAGATTGGCTGTAAGACAGGTTCCACTCCATAGTAATCATTGCAATTCTGTTATTTATGTTAGCACCAAAACAATATTGCATGACATCTAAACTTCCACTTTATTGCAATAAATTTCCTTGAGCTACAGCTATTACTTTTTTGACAATTTGTACAAACAACCGATTAATGAACAGGCTTTATTACAGGTGCTTTCCTCTTGATTAGGGAAATTTTCACTGTAAGATCTTCATTGGCAGCTTCTATTGCAACAAAGAATTGCATGACTGTTGTACGCAGTATAACAACTTGTCTCTGCCGAGCTGTTAGCAAAACATCTATGTGTACTCTCAAAAACACGTGTTAACGTTTTATCTTCTGTTTTGATATTTGGAAACGTGGACTAGCAACAACAGTATATAATATTGCATGTCAGATAAACTTCAGTTTTATCGCAATAAATTTCCTTGAATTACAACTATTATATTTAGCAGCAATGTACAACTAATTGACGAACAGGCATTATTATATTATCAGGTGTTTTCCTCTTGTTTTAAGGAAATTACATTGTAACATCTTCACAAAGCAGTTTGTATTGCAGCAAAGAATTGTCACTACTTTGTGTGTAGCAAACAACTTGTCTCTGTTATAATGCATTTGCATTGAAAATGGCAAGAAAAATTAATTCCTGTAGATTAACAGCTCGTTGATGTTTACAAAAAAATCTGTGCACTCCTACAAAATAATGCTTAATTTGTTTAATAAATCTACAACTCAACGGAAGGTTCTCTTATCCTTTGGGCTACAACGTGCACATGACCAGCGTTACACAAATTACAAAGCGAATTCATAAATTCATAAATTGTTGTTGCTGTTGTTGAATATACCATAGGGCGATTTTTGCACACATCAGTGCATGCTTGGTCCGAGTATTAAAGGAACCTCCTGAGTTGGGCTAACTGCGGAAAAATGGCATTTTGCATGTCTCTAAATGTTAAGCTTACATAAATCAGCTGAATGAACGTAGTGAAAATTTTGTGCACATATGATTGTTCGATTTTCCTTTCTGGAAACAGATAAATACATGTAGTCTCTATCTTATCGAAAACTCACTTGTTCGACCAGTTTTTGCATTTTCCATTGCAGAAGAATCCTTACAAGTCCAATAGTTGATGGTATGCAAAGCGCAAACGTGGTCGAGAAAATTAAGCAGAATTTATTTGTGTGATCTTCACAACGAAGTGTTCCATAAGAGCTGGAATCCGCCCCGGCGATATTATCGTAGCACAGACTACTCACGACTCTGGGAGCATTGCGAACAAGCCCCGAGAGACTTGCTCGCAGGCTACCTTCGCTGTCGGCCGTAATAGATTTTCCTAACACGTTAGTTGGTATAGATTCGGCAAAATTCTTGTCGATTAGGTTTTCTATCTTTGCCAGTTGCTCTGGTATTGTTTTCTGGGGCCTTTCTCAGTTGGGGCAGACACGCGCATTGTTTGGTGTGAGATTTGCTCAGTGGATCGGAAAATTTAGTAGTGGGACCGTTTTCTCTGGGCCAGTGAAGGGAACAAAGAGAAGCTTATGCTTCTGGCACAAATGTATGTATGTCTGGCCGGGAGATGTTTCTCTCTGTAAAGAATTTCCGTGAACCAAGCTATTAGCCAAGGTTCGCACTTCCCAATATGTTTCGAAGATTTTGGGAAGGGAATAAATACCCAGATTCTTGTCAATCTGAGGGATTTTTGGCATTTTTTGGATACCTCCAGTCCGTTTTGCACTCACACAAACAGCAGTGTTTGGTGCTAACCATTTATCGCCCTTCTGGAAAGCAAATACCACGATTTTACCGATTCTTTCGTGTTTTTGTTCGAAAATTGTCACTCGCGCCTACACATCTCAAATCGAATTCACACATCTTAAGTGTACTCAAGAAAGCTAACAAGCGTATCTATCATATTAGGGCATGTAAGAAAGCCCACCTTCCTGATGAAGTTGGCCTTACGACCTACACAACAAAAATTAGACCCTTGCTTGAGTATGCGTGGCCTATTTGGAGAGGTATTCCTGACTATCATTCCCTGGAGCTTCAAAGAGTACAGGACCGTTGTTTAAAGATCCGTGGCCTTCCAAAAGATGCCCTGGAAACACTAGCAAGTAGAAGAAGCAACCTTACCAAAAATGAGCTGGAACGGAAGATGAGGAGCGATACTTTTAAACACTTATTTAAACAATCTGATCATAGCTATAATCTTAGACGCAAAAAATGTAATCAAGTGCTCTTATCACGTACAGTGAGACACCAGCAATCTTTTATCCCAAGAGCACTAAGACTATAGTAATTTTTAGATTTTATTATCTTATTATATATGCATTTTTATTATATTTGTAAAAACACATTAATTCTATTGCCATTGTGTTTAAATAAAGTTTTTTATTACTCTATAAGCGGATATGCATATCGCAACAACAGGCAGAAATGTCTTGAAATGTTGACTTTTTCGTCGATACGCTCCAGAGTAGCGAAGAGAAAAGCAAATGACTCTGGATTCCGCCTGGGAGAACTCGTGTTTGGTGGAACAACGTTTGGGACGGTGTTATGCTTCCAGAAGAATGCCTGAGAGCGAGATCACCATGACGTCAACGGTTGGATAGGTTCCGTGTAAACCGTGTCGTTTTTGATGCGGTTTCGAGGTCATGAAACCGCGTCCGTGTAAACGATGCCTTAAAATTTACGATAAAGAAGATTCCTAGTCAAAACTAAAGGGTAAAAATATTGTTGAACACTCTTTCCTGACTTTGCCACTGCTAAAATGCCTCGGGCCGCAAATCCTTCCAAAGTGCTCGCAAGTTTCACAGGAGCCTGCATGCATACCTTCAAAATTTCAATACCAAACCAATTTCTTTCCAAACCATAACCCTTCTAA
>JAEMWC010000020.1:2177500-2237500 GCA_016490735.1 Pachyseris speciosa
ATATCGTCTTGTCGGTTTCAAACTTTCAAATTACCCGCTCTCCCATGCGGATGATTGCCTTGAACATTTCCCTTAACTCTTTTCCATCCAACACATATGTCACGATAAATACTGCTTCCCTTCTATGGTTTACTTCTTGTTTAAAATTTGTCAGAACGTCATAATAATTGTGTGAACAGAATTTTTAATGATTTATTTCATAATCTTATTCACAGACTCATAAGTTTGCGGCACCTTACACTCAATAATAGATAGCACTTTAGTGAACAATGTCTTCAATGTTGTGGTTATTTGTATAGTAGTTTGTCTTCAGTAGGGGTATTCATCCATTCATGAAAATTATCGCAATGTCAGCTAAGAACTCAAAGACCAAGACATGAACCGTGTAAAAATTAAAGTACGGGTTATTTTGATATCTTCTCATAGCTTTGCACAGCTTGTCATGACTCCTTATAATGAGGAACAAAGACATTCAAACATAGCCGTTTCTTTATTTTGAATTATGTTCAAGAAAAAATCAATTTTCTTCGGTGACCTTGAAATAATGAACTACAATTAGTTAAGTTGGAATTTGATTGGTTTAGGGAATTGCCACCACCCCGCGCGTATTTTGATTGGTTCAGCAAACACGCTACTCATTTGCAGCTGAAAAAACATTGATTAATTTGCATTAAGAAAAAACGTTGTTCAGGAGAGAATTCGGTATTAAGCATTTTCAGCCCACCCTTTCCAATGTCAGAAATACGAGCAGAGCGGTTGACTTAATCTTTTCCATTTCAAATAAAGCTATAAATGATCGAATTGGCTTCTTTAACAAGTTCTTTAGCTATTGGAATTACTTATGCTCTAAATGAAAGTTATAAATGTTTAATAGATGGAATTTAATGCTTAAATGCATGTGAAGCACAATTTGTGCTTACTCGACGTTTCTGCAAAGCTTAATATCCAGGCTTACTGTTCGGCTAAAAAGCAGTTGTTTGCTCTTCAGACTTTCTTTCCGCTCCTTGCAATCCATCATGGTAATAATGTCAGCTTCCCAGCTCTGTTTTGCCGTCTTCCTAGCGCGCTTCTCTTTCACACAAGCCGAGGGTAATTCATCCCGTGTATCTTCTCACGAGAACATCACTACCATATATGACAGTGGCTTCGGTAATAACTCCAAATGCGGCTGGAATTGCACCATTATCGGCTCTGATTTCCCAGAACAATGGAGAGCCGTCTCCACATTGCACAGGCTGCTCGAAGTTGTTGTCGAGTACGAAATGAAGGTAACCGAACAATGTGCCAAACAAACATCTCGCAACTCAAGCGGAAACGCTACGGAATATTTCAATGTATGGCTGCCACCAAACAACAAACCTTCCAGTTTTGACCATGCAGTACAAAGGGTGCTTGATTTGTTATTTTCTTCTAACACCGAAGAGCGTGTTAAAGTTAAAGCAGCTTGTGCCTTTCGTCCACTGAGGACAAGATCAGCCGAGCCGGCGATCTCGACTTTGAACAGTGATTTTTTGTCTCAGTCTGTTCGAAGCCATCTTGCAGACCATGGATTTAACTCTAGGAAGAGCAGGGACTGCAGTGCGGAGGAGATGTTTAACTTGCAACCCTGCGTAACTACGAGAAACTCAGCGGTGAAAAGTACTGTCGACAGCCACTTGATGATTAACAGAAGAGTATTATTAGTAGGTGGTTCAGCGTTATTACATTCGCGGTAGCTTTCGCATACTACTCCCCTGCCTATATTTGTCTTTTCTCTCCCACAGTCATAACAGAAAATGGTCTTCGTCAGATCGTTTTAGAAGGAGCCAGCCCTGTCAGTTTTCGCAGTCTTATAGGAAACTATTTCCATTCCGGTTGTGACACTAGGCATTGGGCAAGAATGCTGTTTTTACGACTTGTGCTGTTCCCGCTCCATTCCTTCCTCCCGCAATTGTTTTCTACCAACTAATCGTTCCTTCTATATATTTGTTCCAACCATTTATGATAGTTTTCCTTGTCTGTTATGTTGTTGAGGCCATTTACAGTTCGGTTTTCAAAGTTTCGCACAAAGTGAAGCCTTGTATCGTTTGTCGCTTTGTTAAACCTAACCTCGCTTGCAAAGATGAATCTTGTCGACGAGTTCTGAATCATCTGCGTATACAGCCTTTGATTTTGATCAAATGTTGGTCCTGTTTTTGTAAATGCCTTGTGTACTACTTTAAGCTGTCTCGAGTTATCTTGCCTGCACGGCAGAACATGTCTCCGAGTTGGTTTGTCCGCATCGCTGGCTTTCTCGTTTTCTTGTCCACTATTCCAGCTGTCACTATTACGCTGTTTGCAGCAATGCTAGTAGTAGACGTTATAGGTCTTACACTTACATCTCCTCTGGAAGTTTTATTAGATGACGACATGGCGATTTCAGGGGATGGATCTCTTTTAGATTGCTGGACTGTTCTAAAACTTGTAAAAATCCTCATCGAAGCAACTGCTTTCATTGGAGCTTTTTTTTTCTTGGTCTGGGTGGGTGTTGCGATATCGATAATTATTGTAGTGGTCTTTATCCTTTTGATGTTCGAGCAAAGTCTTCCGTTTGTAATCCTCTTCGTTCTTATCTGCTACTACTTGTGGAGTAGCTACAGCTTTTTTACCAACAAATATCATGATCTTTCTCTGATACTCTCCAAATGTTACCAAGAACACCGGCATGACCAAATCTCCAACGAGACAGCGACCGCAGCTACTGCAGATCATGCACAAGAATCGGAACGCGCACCCAATCCTGGAAACGAAGACAGCGTGATAAAAATTCCAAAAGAACTGTTTGACACTGCGTGCGAGGAACTTATGCCAATCAGAGAAAGCGTTTGCGTTCTGGTTTTGAAAGTCGTTTTCATCCTGAGCTTTGTTTTCCTGGTCTTTGCGGTGGTAATGGTATTCCATGTTGGTGCTACACCGATGATGAGAGCTCTGGTGACATTTCTCACCGGATCGCTACCCAGGATTGTCGCCATTTACATCGATGGAGCCAGGAAGCGAAAACTTGAGACTATGGGCATCGAAGAGAGAGCCCCAAGAATTGTGCAAAGGTATATTAAAGGAAGTTCAAGTATTGACCAAGAAAACGACAGTTTTGGGACGAATACTGGAGAAGTGATCTTAGTTGATGAAAATGAAGAAACAGTTTAGTTAGTGAACGTGGAAAACTGATGACTATTACAGACGAACTGCATCTCGACTCTTGGAATATTCTAAGAAGCCCCTAAGTGATCCTCTTAGTTATAACTTTTTTCTTTGATGGATCGATACTCCCCTATTTTTCGTTCGTTTTCTTGAACATGGTATCAAAAAAATTCCCTATTATTTCTCAGCAAGCTGTGATCATTTTTTGGACATATAAGATTACCATAGCAACAGTACAGCCTCTTAGAAACAATACTTCATTTTGGCTTTATGTGCCTGTAACTAAAAAAGAGTCGGATCACCTCCAATTATTATTATTGAATTGCAATCAGCATATAAAGTTTCATCTTTCTGATAAGTTTTTGAAAAATCTGTACATTGGGTTCAGAGCCACTTAAAATTATCGACAAATTAAGGTTTTGAGCCACCTTTAAGCCCATTTTTTTTTGTCACGTTGAATTCAATCCTCGTAAGGGTGTGTTGATGCTAAGGTTACCACCATCATTATCACGATTATTATCACTATCACCACCGCCACTATTACTACTAACATCGTCATCATCATCATCATCATTAGTAGCAGCAGCAGCAGCAGTAGTGGTAGCGGTAGTAGTGCCATTTTTAGCCGTATTATGATCATTATGAAAAGTGGAACTGGATCAAAGCAGTACAGTGTATATTATTGTGCATGCTGTAGACTCTGCATTTTAGTGGAATTGTGTAGAATATGTTTCACCCCTTCACACTGAAAATCTAGCTTAATTCACCAAGTTACGATATGACTCCTGGGTTGAAACCATTTACAGTGTAACACTGCTTCTTCACGTTTAATTGTTTTATCAGAATTTTAGAGTTTCAAAACGCTTGCCCAAGTATCGCCGTTGTTCCATTGTTCAGTATACTGTTGTCTAAATAAAGAAAAACTATGTTATGATGTCAAACTACTTGAAACTAATTAAAAAGCTGCATAATTGTGAAGGTCAATTGTTTCAACAGACTCGATGAGTACTGAAACATGATCACTCACTAAGAAACATTATTAGCTTCGCATCAGACTTTTCAGGATTCAAACTCTTGTTTGGTAACAAGAGGCCATGTTGGCCTTTACTCGGCCTTCTCGCAAAAGGCAATTAGAAATTGCAATTTGCTACTTCACTGTTTCACCCGCACATTTGTAATATTATGACAAAGTTAGAATAACAAGATCTGAATTCCTTTCCATATTTTATTTTCACTACTGCATCATGTTCATCCATGAGCAGATAGTAGCACTGCCTTCTCTAATAAAACGCATTCTTCAAGTACAATCAACACTGCTTGTTTTATGGATGTCTAGAAAACGATGACCCAAAACACGATCGAAAACAGACCTACAAAAGAAAAACGATGACCCATAAAAACAATGAATGATTAGTGGCTTTTGTCTGCTTTTGATCCCAGGAGTTTGTTTCCTCATATAGGTCCGCTAGCTTGCGCTTAAGACCATTACAGAACGAAGGATTTTTTGGCAAAACGTTACTGGAATCTCGGTGAAATGCGAGGCGAAAAAATATTCAGCAGGGTGAAACTCTTTGCTGAAATACGTCAGTTGAAACAGAGGCATTCCTCAAAAGCAGCCAGTTCTATAGTTGGATTTCACGTCACGCAATTTAAAACTATAATCGCTTATCATTCATACCTAGGTATGAATGATAAGGTAGCATCTGGCGTTAAATTTTGGCTATGTTAAAAGCTTTCTTCTCGCAGCTGAACTTGCAAACATTCGTATAGACACTTCTCTTAACATATTAGTTGTTCAGACTTCAAAGACACAAAGTGAATCGACATTTTCCGATACGTGACAACAGGCATCACTCTTGCTGTGAGTTGTAAAAAATAGTTAGCGCTTGCGCAGAAACGCAGGAAGTGAGCTTTGTGGATGAAACTCGACGACGAAGAAAAAGAAGAACCGTCGACCCGCGACCCGCGAGACGCGGGAAGCCCGAGTAATAAACGACAAAGAAGAACGAATGACATTTTCAAACTCGGCCGACTTCCGGCCGAGTAATTACGATAAATCGCAAAGATAAACATGCATAAATTAATTGTTTTCAGGCCGATGATAGGCTGACCGACCAACCGAGCGAATGCTTTTCCCTTCCAATTTAATGGCCGTTCGTGGCATTCGTTCGTAAAATGTGCTTTTAGCTACCTCACCATGGTTAACAAGTGCTGCGGCATTTAGATGATCAGAAATAAATATTATAATAAGTTAGACAGGAAGGACAGTCCGATCTGGCACTTTGCAGGAGTAGCTTTGTAGTATGAACTTTCACGTGGGCTTTTCCAATTTCTCTCTCGCCGCTATTTTGCGGCCTTGTCGCTCCCGAATTTTCCTTCGTTGCTCACCAACCTAACTCCCAGCTACGCATGCGACCATGACAGATTGCTGTCACTTAGAAGTTACTACAACGAGATGTTGTAGGTGACGTTACACGAAAGGAGGAGACACATTTGTCCACACACTACCGCCCTTATCTCCAACATCCGTCTAAGTATCTATAAAATTTCTTGAAGGATTTATAGGAACCCGAACAACAAAGAAACGATGGCAAAAAAGAAATAAGACGAACAGCTTCCATCGTCCCACCCCCTTGAGTTTATTGGTGTCGTTGCTGAAAGGCCTCTTGCAACAGACAGTCACGTGATTAACTCGCAATCCATTTTAGATAAAGACGCTGGGGAAGCGTTTACTCCGGCCATCTGATTTTTCCGCTTGTATAAGTGTTATTTCGGTTATGTCGTTTGTTTTGTTACTCAGGCTTCGAAGAGCGCAAGAGGTTTAAAATGCCGTCCGTTCTTCTTTTTATTCTTCGTCGAGTTTCATCCACAAAGCTCACTTCCGGCGTTTCTGCGCAAGCGCTAACTATTTTTAACAACTCACAACAGCAAGAATGATGCCTGCTGTCTCGTATTGGAAAACGTCGATTCACCTTGTGTCTTTGAAGTCTGAACAACTAATATGTTACGAGAAGCCTCTCTATACGAATGTTTGCAAGTTCAACTGCGAGAGAAGAAAGCCGTGTCCGCTCCATTGAGATGTCCATTTTGTCAGGAGCCCATTAATGGCTCCTGATTTTGTTGAATAACTCAAGTACGGGATATCACACACCCCTGAGACTTTGACAGGTAGTACTATTTTCCCACAATAGCTCAATTTCTGGACATTAACAAGAAATAAAACAAACTACGGTCATAAACATGACAATAAAACACATTGTTGGAAAATAAAACTATATCGTTTAACTTGACGTTTCGTATGTTTCGACATACATCTTCAGAAGTGACCGTTAGGAATAAAAGTAACAATTTTAAGATAAGTAACTAATTAACAACAACCTTGACAAAAGCTAAAAATAATTTGTATATTAAAAGATGCAAACTAATAAAGATACAGCTTTTCGCTGCTTACATTTTCATTCACGGTAGGTTTCAATTCTCTAATTAGTAAAGTCTCCTTTATCTTGCAATGAGTATCTGACCGACCTTTTGCTAATATCTCAAAGTGGTCCCATTTTAAGTTGTGACCAGTTGACGTGACGTGATCTGCGATAGCAGATACATGACAACTACTCGTGATCGCTTTAAAATGTTGTTTTTCTGTCATGCAATCTGCGTTTTGTTTTTCCAATGTAGAAATCCTGGCAGTCCCAACAACTAGCCTTATAAATAACTTTCGACATTTGGGAACGGCTAATTCTATCTTTGTAGGGAAAAAGACTTAATGCGATGAGCGCTTTTGAAAGTAATCTTAAGATCAATGCAGCCATAAAATTTACTAATGCAGGTCTTCAGCTGTTTGGTAATAATTTTGCTTTGTACCCCTAAATAAGTTAGAACTACGATTTTTTCCTTTTTGAGGACTGTGGTGGTTGGAATCTTCGGTCTGTTTTGTTGCCTGTTCAGAACATCATTAATGTTGTAATTGACAACACCAGCAGGGTAACCGTTTTGAAACAACAACTTCCTCAGTTCATTTAAACAAGACCGCAAAAGAGAGGGTGACAAACAGATGCGGAAACAACAAAACATAAGCGTACGGATGAGGTTTACTTTATATTTCCTAGGTGTGAAGGAGTCCCATTTTGTGTACAGGCCGGTAAAGGTCTTCTTTCGGTAGATAGATGTTGAGAAAGTTTGACTGTGGCGTATGGAAGAGAGTTTCCAGGAGAGGGATTGTATTGTTCTCTTCAAATCCAACGGTGAATTTGATATTAGCGTGACAGTTATTGAGGTAGTGTAGAAACTGAGTTGCTGTGCTTTTACTGTCGAACAAGGTGAAGGTATCGTCAACGTATCGAAACCAAATAGAAGGGCGAGCGTTGTTGTTAAGAACCCATTTCTCTTCAAAATGGTACATGAAGATTTTGGCCAAAACAGGACCTAAAGGACAGCCCATAGCCAGCCGTCAATTTGGTCGTAGTACTGGCCATCAAATATGAAATGGCTCTTCTTAGTGGCAAACTCAAGCAGAACTTTCAAAACTGAGCGGGGCAGTATTGGCGGATCGGGGAGGGCATACAACCAGAAATTCTCAACAACTAAACATTCCTCGATTTAAAACTGCAACAGGACAGAAAACTTTTCACTATAGAAGTGTATCTATCTGGAATAAGCTCGACTCAAGCCTAAAAGTGTGCAAGAACCCCACTATCTTCAAAAGAGCCCTTAAAACTCAACTTCTGAACGAATTTTTATGTCAACAATGATTTCATTTCTAGTCAAATAATTTATATTGGATATGAGGAGCTATATCGTATGTAGTTAGTTATTTTAATGTAATTTAAATGCATATAATAGTTTTTTTGCTTATTTTATTATATGTAATCTTACTTGGTCACTGAAAAGCCTCGGATTGGGATTTGTTCAATGTATGTATGTATGTATGTATGTATGTATGTATGTATGTATGAAAATGTAAGCAGCGAAAAGCTGTATCCTTATTAGTTTGCACCTTTTAATATGCAAGTTATTTTTAGCTTCTGTCAAGATTATTGTTAATTAGTTAACGTTACTTATCTTATATTTAAAATTTAGTTGTTACGTTCCTTTCTTATGTTTCAAATGACCCTGGATTGACGTATTTGTAAACAGTTTCACTCTGCTGATTATTTTTCTCCTCACATTTCACCGAGACACCATTAATGTTTATGCGAAAAAATCCTGCATCGTCCGTAAACGTTTCCTTTCTCAAACAATAATCCGTCGAAGCGAAAACAAGTGTGCTTAGTTTTTTGGAATCAATACACTATTTTTATCAAATTGTATTGCGGTGAACCTCTGTGGCCTAGAGGTCACTGTTCCAGCCTCAGACGCAGCTAACTCAGGTTCGATATCTATAAGTGGCATATATCGCGGGCTTAGAGAATGAATTTCCGAATTATAAAGCTGATAAGGATTAGGGAGTATTTCAATGTATGAAAATAAGTTGGTCACTATAAACAGTGATAACAGCTTTATTGCTTTAAAGGAAACAAAATAATAGGCCTAAAGCAATGATTTAGAACAACATTCTTGCTTTGGTCAATGCAAAATACAAAGCTCGTGAAATCATTTACGTATTTACGGCCGAGAGATAACAAAGGTCGTCTTCGTGTCATGGAAGGTCGGTCATATGAGTTGGAAAGATGTTTTCAAATCTCACGTTTCTCTTTCATTTTTTTTCTGCTTAAGATGTTCCATGCGACATTTCGGAGGTTTCTCAAGCCATATCTTGAATCTTAAGCCGTTCAATATGCGTAAACCTTCCCAAAATATCCACCGATCAGCGTAAACAATGCTTACTCAGTTTGGAATAAATACAGTAATGGTCATTATTACCGCGTCTGATGCAGATAACTGAGATAACCCGGGTTCGACTTGTAGTAAAGGCATCTTCCGCTGATTTTTTCTCTTTTTCTTTTTTTGTTTGTTTAACAACTATTATTGTCATCGATGCATATCAGTTGAGCTGTAAATCAATTTTGCAATTTGAAAGGGATATGTTGATAGGGTTCTATACTACAAACAAAAAAACTCCAACATCATGATAAGTGGAATGCCCCGGGTGGAATGCGTCCGATGTAACTGAAGGACAGACTTTTCTTTAGCGCTAAATTAGGTATACACAACTTTTTTAACCTGCTTTTTTGGACAACATGCACGAGTAAGCTGTTTCACTGGAATTCTGCTCTCCTCCCTATTACGCCGAACACTGCAACCAGACTTCCCACTCACAAAGACGATATAAAAGACTAGATGTTACTGCAGATTCTGGGCAACAATAATTACGGCCATCACTAACTCGTTTACATAGCAATTCTTTCCCTCAGATTCTAAATTTCAGTCGACGCAATTTTTGTTCACGTATTCAGTGTACTTTGATAAGTTTGGCATTCACTAGCATTCAAGTTTTATCTTAATCGACTGATTTGAGAATGTTGCAGCGCAACTGAAATAACAAAGAATACACAAGACTCAAGTTCACCTTGCTACCACAAGTCGCTCTGTAATGACGGCGAGATCAGTCGAGCATATGGCGAAATGCACTAGGACTACGTCACTCGATTAAGCAATTTTGCAGATCAAGCCGAATTTATGACTCCGTCCCTGGCCCAAAGGACCTGGGCCGGAGTAATGATGTTATAAGTGATAGAAAGACCATACTAAATTTCTAGGCTTATATCTGAAAAGGGAGGGGGGGCGGGCGGGGGACGTCTTTGGCCGTTTGAAATCAAAAAGGATTTGTCCTTCCACGTTCCACCATGGTTTTCAAACTAATCCCTGTTAAATTTCCAAATTTTCAAGGTTCTCCCATGCGGATGATTGCTTGAACATTTCCCTTACAATTAATTTTCCAACGCTATTCTCATTCCTTACTGTAATATAACAGCCATTTCTTTTATCTGGATGGCAAGGCCTTCTCACCTCGAGACGAAACCGTCTATCTTACCTTTCTAAACCTTTACAAAATCTCACCGTGTTTTATACAACAATGGCTTGAAAATTGGTGTTCTTCCTAACTTAACTGAACTTAAACACACGTCTTTTCCACCGCTGGAAATCATATAGTTTTAGGATAAAAGGTCGCGTGACTAATTGTTGCGAATATGCCAAGATTGCCTTACAGACATATCAGATAACTGTTTACTTTCAGTTACGAAGCGAAGCACGATTTGTGCTTACTCGGCGTCTCAAGTTTGACTGATATTCAGACTTATTGTTCGGCTAAACCGGAGTAGTTTTCACCTCAGATCTGTTTTCCAGCCCGCTTTGCGGATAAGGATGATGCCGTCAGTATCCCAGCTCTGTTTTGCATTCTTCCTAGTCAGCTTGCCCTCAACGCAAGCCGAGGGTAGCTCATCCCGTTTATCTCCTCAAAATAACAACGGTGGCTTCAATGACGACACCACATGTAGCTGGAATTGCACCGTTATCGACTCCGATTTCCCAGAGCAGTGGAAAACCTTCTCTAAAAAGCACAGGCTGATTAAACTGGTCGTCGAGTACGAGAAGAAGGTAACCAAACAATGTGCAAAACAAGCATCTCGCAACTCAAGCGGAAACGCCACTGAATATTTCAATGTATGGCTGCCGGTAAACAATAAGCTTTCCAGTTTTCACCACGCAATGCAAGGACTGTTTAATTTGATTTTTTCTTCTCATCCCGAAAAACATGTAAAAGTTAAAGGAGTATGTCGATTACGAACACATAAGACAGGCCAGCAGAGGCGATCTCTGTTCCTGATGGCGGCTATTTCGTACGATTTGTTCGCAGCCATCTTGCAGACCATGGACTTGAACTTCAGAATATTGATTGTAATGCCGAGATGAATGATTCACAACCTTGTATCGACGCAAGTAAAGCAAATCTGAACAGTTACGATAGCCCCTTCAGTAAAGGAACTAGATGGTCAGATAAATTGGTCAACGTGATAGTTGGCGTATTTGCGGGCGCTTTCGTAAACTATTCCCCTGCCTTTATTTGTCTTTTTTCTCCCACAGTCGTAACAGAAAATGGCCTTCGCCAGATTGTCTTAGAAGGAGCCAGCCCGGTCAGTTTCCCAAGGTTTTTGGGAAACTATTTCTATTCAGACGGTAACATTGTCTGGCATAAGGCGGCGAAGATGCTTTTCTTACGACTGGTGTTGCTACCGCTTCCATTTCTGGCACTTGCAATTTTTGCTGGCAACTTCGCGCATCGAGACCAAATCTACAAAATTTCTTTACTCTACCATCCAATTATGATCTACTGCTATGTCTGTTATGCTTTTCTGGCTATTCGTGATTCGCTTTTCAAAACGCCGAACAAACCTTGCTACCTTTGCCGTATTTTAAAGCCTGTAAACATCACCTGCAACGACATACTTCCACGCCGGCTCCTAAGTCATCTGCGTCTACAACCACTGATTTTAGTAAAATGTTGGAGGTTTTTTGTCAAATTTCTTGTTAGTTTATGCAAGCTACCTGAAAATATTCTCCCTACAGTATGGTTTCTCCGTATTCCTGTGCTCATCAGTTACTTTATTATGTTTCCAGTTGTCGTTTTTACATCACTTGTAGCGATGTTGTTGGCAATTGTAGCTGGTATACTATGCCTTTCATCTCCCATGGCAATTTTATCTAATACCACCTCAGGGATACCGAAGGGTAGCGGCTCTCGTGTATATCGGTTACTGGGTATTTTTGCCTGGGCCTCCCTAAGATTACCCTCCCTACTTGGAGCGAATTTTGTCTTCTTCTTCGACGGGTTTGGTTTTATAGTGGCTATACGGACATTTTTCCAATTGTTGATCTCCGAAGACAGCCTTCCATACGTTTCTCTCTTTGTTCTTGTCTGTTACTACCTATGGAGTAGCTACAGCTCTTTCACTGACAAATACCACGATCTCTCTCTGATACTCTTTAAATGCTACCAAGAGTACCGGGATGACCAAATCTCCAACGAGACAGTGCACGTGGTGACTGCAGATCCTGTGCAAGCCGCGGGTGAGAGCACAGAAAGCACAGCCAGTCCTAACAACAAAGGCAATGTCATAAAAATTCCAAAAGAGCTTTTTGACATGGCGTGTGAAGAACTTATGCCACTCAGAGAAAGTGTTTGCGAGCTATTTTTGAAAGTCATTTTGATCCTGAGCTTTGTTTTCTTGGTCTTTTTTTGGATAATGAAATCCAATGCTGGGACTACGCCTGTAACGAAAGCTCTTTTGACCTTTTTCACGGGATTGCTTCCCAAGATTGTTGCCATTTACAATGATCGAGCCAGAAAGCAAAAACTTCAGGCCATGGTGATAGAGAAGAGAGCGCCAATGATTTTGCAAAGTTACATAACGGGAACTGCTCAGGCTGACCAAGAGCAAGATATTTCGGGGACAAATACCGAAGAGGTGATCATAGTTGATGAAAATGAAGAAACAATTCAGCTGATGAACATGGAAACTTCATGAGGTACCACAGACAAACTGCTTTGTGGCTCTTCCAAAACTGTCAAGAAAGCAATTCTCTGCAGTTACCTCGAGAACTGCCTTAAGAAAGGCACATTTTACAGAAAGTGTGTCTTTCTAAGGGCAGTCGATATCATTATCATTGGCATTGGCAGTATTAGTATTTCAGTATTAGTATCAATAGTAGATTAGTAAAATGCGTTCAAGTATTAATTGCTGCGATAGTGTGACGAGAATGATATTGAAATTACCCGATTACAGGTTAATTTATTTAACAATTAGATTATAAGCTCGAGATTTCTATCGCGTGATAGCTGATGAGGGCGCAGCCCGAATCAGCTATCACGCATAGAAATCGAGAGCGAATAATCTAATTGTTTTAGTATAAATCTACTAGTCGTTCAAAACTAAACAAGTAAATTATCTAAATCATCCTCGCTGACACTTAAAAAACGCGAAGAAGCGGCCGCCATTTTTTTGACAACCGCTACTCACTATCTATCACAGAATAAATAGCCAGTAGCGTAGCCAATCAGAGAACGGCATTCGTGATAGAACGCTAGTAGATTTATGCTAATATGAGGTAGCAGGGTTTCTTGCTGAAGTAGGTTCTCAGTGGAGCTTGTTTTCCGACACAAATACCCCATATGTTCTTTCTCCACTGGTATTTAGTTGTGATTCGGTTATATTTCAGAAGTTGCAGTGAGATATTAGCAACAAATATAAAGATCTTTAGACTCTGCCAGATTGCGCGATGCAGGCTGTGATCAGCAGCAAACGAACTTATGTTCTACAAGGGCACCATACAGTTTTAGTGTTGGTACTGATTTGTTATTGTTAGTGTTCAGTGTAGTACGAACTTTTGCAGCTATTTAGCCATTCAATGCCCAATCTGCGCCTCGACTGTTGTAATGTGGTCCTAACATTACAGACTGGATTGATCCTCAAATTGGAGCTTTTCAACTTTAGATTGGATTTCTGGAGTTTGAACAACGATGTTTTGGACACCGAAACTGGAAATTGTCTTCACACGTTTTCTTGGCGGAGATGTTTGAATAGGTTGGCTGTAAGACAGGCTCCACTGTATAGTAATCATGGCAATTCTTTGCTAACACCAAAACAATATAGCATGCCAGAGCTAGTAAACTTCCATTTTATTGCAATAAATTTCCTGGACTTGTATACTATTATTTTTTTTAGCATTAATGCACAAGCAATTAATTAACAAGTAAAATTACACGTGCTACCCTATTGTTTTGCGGAGAAAATTTCACGGTAATAAACATCTTCACCTTCTATTGCAGCAAAGTATTGCAGGAGTTTTGTGCACGGCATAACAATTTGTCTCAATTATAATGCAAGAAACGTATCCTATTCCTATCCTATCCCTGTAGATTAACAGCTTGTTGATGTTTGCAAAAAATCTATGTGTCCTATCTTAAAATGATAATACTCAACCAAATGTTAGAAATCCCCATTATAAAATAGGGCGATAATACTATATCTTTACTGAGTTAGCGCATCATGAAACTAAGTTATGGGAGAGAGATCCGTTCCTTGCCATTCACCGAGATAGTATGCTTCAACCCAAGCCTCCGGTCTTTCCTGGCAATACGACCCAACACCTAACACCCAATTCTAAATTTTCAACACCCAATACCCCATAACTCAGAAAATGTATTGAATGACAACAAGTTGCACGAGCAACCAGCCGGGAAAGAAAGCCCTCCCAGACATCAACGTTATCGTGTAAACGGGCTGCTTGGAAATAATCTGGGTGTCTACAACGCAGTTGCTCCAGGCCTGCGAGAGATAGTGGACCTTTGCTAACAAGCTGTGCTGGCACTGTGCGGCCAACGAAGAATAAGGGTCCCCGTTTATTTACCATATTAGCAAGGATTTCTAATAGTGCAATCGTGAAATCCTGTAAAACGGAGAACGAAATAACGAATAGAAAAGAAAAGAGGGGGAGTTCTCCTATCCTTCGTTGACCCCAGCTCTGATCCCCTCAAAATAAAGGCACTGAGAACGCCCCCCAGGGTCAACGAAGGAAGAGGTATGAAACCTTAAAATGGATGGAGACGCAAATAACTAGAAAAGAAATCCCCCTCACATTGTTCCCTTCAAACCATTAAATAGATATCTAGTTTGCAAAACCTAGTTCCTGAGCCGTCTGGTTCCAGATCCTTTGTCCCAAACACTAAAAACGGGTATTAGGGCCGAGCGGTCCCGGACCGTGTGGTAAAAAATTTACTCGAAGTAAAATCGGCATCCGGAGCCATAAAGTCCCGGAATGTAAACGCAATAATTTCGTTCCAAACAAAACCGGCTCCCAGAGCTAAACGGTCGCAGACCGCCACACACAATATTGTTCGAAACGAAACTAGCTCTCGGAGCCAAGCGGTCCCGGACCGTAAACACAGTAACTTCGTTCCAAGCAAAACCGGCTCCTGGAGCCAAACGGTCTCGGGCAGTATATATGTTGTGGTTCATATTTTATTTTGGTTTAAATTTCTTTCAATCCAGTTTAGTTTCTTCAAACTAGTTTATTTTTTTCAAACCAGTTTATTATTTTTAAACTGGTTTGTTCTTATCAACTGTCTAAAAAAGGCTTTTATTTTTGGGGTGTGGTTGAAAAAAATGGGGCATGGAAATTTATAGGGGCTTACAAAAGAATTAAAAGAACATTTTTTCAGATCACTTTTTTCTTTCTAAGTACCACTCCCCCCTTCTCCCTACTTCTAACCTCCCTCCAATTCACTGTATCACTCCCCCCTACTCCCTGCCATCTAACACACTTACCTTATATCCAACTACACATTTTGCAACAAAGATTTTTTTTTTAATTGCACTTACCGGAGTTTGAACTGCCAACCTCTGGATCAGAAGTCTTGCACCCCATCCATTACACCACACTGGTGACTGATGCAAACTAACCCATATTTGTTGATATCCTGACTTTTTACATCCCACACTCCTCTCTACCAAAAGTTTAATTTATTCATAGTTCCCAAACTCTCTCTACCATCTTATCTGCAAGGCTTCACTCTAGCAGTAATTGACTTCTGCTCACAATGTATTTTGCATAGGCTTAAAAACTCATTGACAACTCTTTGACTTATTTTGCTGTATAATGTCTATCATTTAGCCATTTCTCTGTTTTTTGGCTACTCATTAAGTGGTGAGGCAGAAATTTTGGGTTGTTCATTTAACTCAGTTATTTTCTGGTAAAACTACTCTTTATCAACACAGTATTCTTCTATGGCTTCTGTCATTTTGAAAATAGCTTAGAAACCTGTATAGGGACCACTACAAAGTGAAGTTTTCTTCAACCTTATTGAAATAGACTTAATGGCTTTCAGAAATTGTGCGTGCAAATGTTCCAATCCACACACTTAGCACATGTCAGTGAGAGATCACCACACAAAGTTTGTCTGCAGTGCTTATCCCCTGCATAGTATTAGACAGCTACTACTGAAGTCCTGGGTGCTCTGAGAGAGTACTGTTAGTAACACATACATAGATAACCTGTGTAATTTAACCAAGGTTGTGCTCTAGCAGTGGCCAGGGGCCCCTGGCGACTTACTTTTGCCTTTGGGAGACAAGGAAATCTTAGTTTTTTCACACAATTATTATGCTGGACACCCTAGATTTCACAGGTTCAGAGGTTTGGGCCACAAAAATTTTTCATAGATCACAGCCTTGTAAATTAAAGTGATGTAATACAACAATTCATACAATACAAGGGTGGCCACAGTTTCACAAATTATGTATTATGTCAAGTGCATGGCCATTGATTACTGTAACATGTAAAATGTCTGTAGTACAATTTACAACCTTAAATGGTTACCATTAACTAAATTATCCATTTCTTGCATTATTTAATAAATTATAACTGGTAGCTGGCATGACCAAAGGTGAGTTCTGATAAAACAACATATAGGCTTTGTAGTACAACCATATATGTTGTGGTACGAAATTTACTTTGTGTGAAATTATTTCATACCAGTATGAAATTTATTTCCTTTGTCTCCTATGAATGATTAGGGTAAGGAGACGGGAAATAAATTTCGTACCAGTTGGTATGAAATTTATTTCCTTTGTCTCCTAGCCCTAATTATTCATAGGAGAAAGTAAATTTCGTACCGTGACATATACAATAGCATTACAGTATAGTCTCCCTAACCCTTCCATAAAAGCTAACCATTTAAAATCAGGGTTTAGGCCTAAATAGTAAGATCAGTGCCTAACCCTACCCCCTAAACCCAATCTGTTACCCCCCCCCCCCAACCACTAACCCTAACCCTCGATTTAATGTTTTTGTGTAACTTTTTTGAGGCACATGTAAGTTCACTTAAAGAAAGGAATTAAAGTTTGTGTATTGAAGAAAAACTTCCCATGATTGTAAAAAAATAAACTGGTTTGAAAAACATAAACTAGTTTGAAAAAACTAAACTGGATTGAAAAAAATTAACCAAAATAAAATTTGAACCACAACATATACACAATAGTTTCCTGGGAACAAAACCAGCTCCCGGAGCCAAACGGTCAAGGGAGCCGTTTCTGGAAGCTCCCGGTAATTACCGGGCCCGTTAAGCAGTTTTGTTTTCCATTCCAAATAGCTAAAGAATAGAAAAGAATAGAATAGAATAATAATTAGAAGAACGTGGGAAGTTTTTGCATTACCTTCCGAGCCAGAGGCTCATGTTAAAAACGTTGGACAAACTAAAATTACAAAACAAGGTAAATTATAAATTATGCACATACAAATATAAAAACCTAACTATTAAGTACATCACGAGTATGTAAAAATGTAAAAATAGATAAAGTTATACACAGTTCATACACTGGCACCCTGTGAATTTAACATTATTCAGGCGAGCACGAAGTTGTGCTAAAGTGGTCGAGGATTTGGCGACATCTGGTAAACGATTCCATATGTGGGCAATCAGTTGTGCATAACAAGGCTGTTATATAGAGGCTGCACAACATTTAAGCCACTGCCTCGTAAATTGTATTTAGTTAATCGAGGTGTAAAAAACTGAGAGATATAATTTGGGCCTAAATGCTCGAAAACAGTGTCCAATTCGGTGAGGAAAAACAACCACGGAGCAGAGGAGTCCTAGTTGACCGTATCAAGTCCAATTACAACTGCAGCGCGAATTCATCTTGTTGATTAGAATTACCGTACGTGATCAAACCACATACATACGATCGTGTGATACGCTGCTGTAACGCCGCTGTAACGGACGGCGCAGTGTTTACTTGTTATTTCACCATGCGCAAATTAATTATTCAGTGACAATAGCAGCCTAAGAGTTGAAGTGAAACACCATACTTGAACCCTTGACGGGCAGTCACCATGCAATGACGCTGGCTGCTAGAGGGGAGAATTTGAATTGCTTCAGAAAGGAAGAAAAATTTTCTTTCGGGGCCATTTTCCCTTGTCTCTTAACCTTTGTGAACTGTAGACTCAAACACGCCACTTGAAACGGAGAAATGGATGTTGAGAACTGAGTCGCAAGAGCAAAATCTTAATGTGCCGGCGTCATCGCGTGTGCCTGTCGTTACTGTTTACGAGTTATGGGTAAAACAAAATACATGAACGAATTAATGAACAAGCCAACCAAAGAGTGAGTGTACGAACGTACGAAAGAACGGTTAAACAAACGAACGAACGACTGAATGGATGACTTTATTGACTTACCACCTGACAGCCCTAACTTACCACTTGACAGAGTGGCCGTCATTTTTACATTTGAAAATCTAAATTTCTTTTAGCTTCTCCAAACTTTATCGGCCTTCTTCATAAATGAATATCGTTTAGCGCATAGCCGAAGATGCAACTTTTATGCAATTTTTATTGGAATCTTAATCAAACCCCACGTACTGCCCTGCGTGTCCAAAATGGGCAAGGACTTCGTCGAAGCACGCGTGTAACCTAACCCATCGAAAGATATCTCAAGATCACGTTACCAAAATGCCTGCAAGCGAAGCAAAATTTGTGCTTACTCGGCGTCTCTGCAAAGCTTAATTTTCAGGCTTACTGTTCGGCCAAACCGGAGAGTTTTTCACCTCAAATCTGCTTGCCAGCAGTCTTTGCGGATAAGGATGATGCTGTCACCTGCCCAGCTCTGTTTTCTGTTTTCTGTAGCAAGTTTTGCTTGCCTGCAAGTTGAGGTCAATTCATTTCGATTTCCTGTGTCTCGTCACAACAAAAACAGTCCCACATACAGTCACTTCAATGACAACACCAAATGTAGCTGGAATTGCACCATTATCAACTCTTCTTTTTCAAAACAATGGAATAGCGTCGTAACCAATAGCAGGCCCAGGATGATCAAAGTTGTTGTCAAGTACGAGAAGAAGGTAACCAAACAATGCGTCAAACAAGCATCTCGCAACTCGAGCGGAAACGCTACTGAATATCTCACTGTACAGCTGCCGGAAAACAATAAACTTTTGAGCTTTGATCAAGCTATACAAACTTGGCTTCATTTAGCTTCTTGTCGTGACACCGAAGAGCGCATTGAAGCAGTTTGTCGCTTCGTAAAAGAACTAAGGACACCTTCAGAAGAAGCTGTCTTCGTGACTTCTAAAAATAGCTTTATTTTCCCATTTGTTCGTGGCCATCTTGTGGACCATGGCTTTTTCGTTGTAGCATCCGACAGTAACGATAACCACTTTACTACCGCGCAAGGATGGTTAAATGACGTTTTACAGCTTTTTCTTTCAGTATTCTGTCATGCATTTGTAATGCACTTCCTTGCTGTTTTTTGTCTTTTCTCTCCCACACTGGTGACTCAAAATGGCCTTCGTCAAATTATAGTTGAAGGAGCAAGTCCGGTCAGTGTTCGAAGTCTTGCTGGAAATTATTTCCATTCTGAGTGTAACAGTATCGATCGTAAGGCAGGAAAGCTTATTTTACAACTTGCAGTGTTACTGTTTGCATTTCTTGCACCGGTCGCAATTGCTTTATACTACCAACAAGAACAAGAAAAAAATCGTCTATTCAGGCTTTTGGGGTTCGATTTGCCAAAACCGCTTGTGACAGTTTGCGTTGCCTGTTGTGTCATTGTTTTCATTTATTCCTTCATCAAACGTTCGTTCCAAGGGGAGCCTTCTCTCCTTAGCGAAATCCGGGACTGTCTGCACATGCAGCCACTGATTTTGATGATGTGTTGGAATTTGCTTTATCACTGTCTCAATGTTCAGAGATCTCGTCTTATCCTTCCCTCGCGGAAGCGTGTGTCTTTGCTATGGTGTTTCCGTGTCGTTGGGTTCCTTGTCTTCTGGTTCACTATTGCAGCTGTCACTGTTATACCGTTGCTTGTTTTAATGTTAGTCGCAGTCCTGGTTTGTGCTTTAATTGCAACTCCTACGCTGATGGTGTTATCTATTGAAATAAACCATTGTGTATTGACTTTCTTTTTTCATCGTTTACACCGGCCTCTATATACCTTATTTGTAGTATTGCTCATTGCACCGGCCGCGAATTTTGGATTTTTCTGGATCTTGTGCGCTGCAGCGCTTGGTCTTGAGACAATTGTTGGAGTAGCTTTAATTTTTTTGTTATCCGAAGAAAACCTCCCATTTCTTACCCTTTTGGCTATTGTCTGTTTTTACTTATGGAATAGCTACAGCTCTTTTACCAACAAATACCATGATCTCTCTTTTATGCTCTATAAAAGTTACCATAACCACCGCCATGGCCAAATCTCTAACGAGGCAGTGGAAAACACAACCACAGATCCTGCACAAGCCAAAAAACACCCAACCATGAAAACAAGATGAAAATTCCAAAGGAACTTTTTGACATGGCTTATGACGAACTTATGCCAATCAAAGAAAACGTTTGTATATTGGTTTTGAAAATCATTTCGATTCTGGGATTTTCTTTCGTGGTCTTTGCGTTGACAACGTTGCTCCATGCTGGCGCTACACCTGCCACGAAATTTCTGGTAACGTCTGTCACTGGATTGTTGCCCAAGCTTGTTGCCTTTTGCAGTACCGACAGAGGTAAGGAGCAAAAACGTGAGGCTACGATCCTTGAGGAAAAAGTCCCCATGATTGTGCAACGGTACATAAAAAGAACATCTAGCGCTGACCAAGAACAAGGCAAATCTGTTGAGAATACAAACGAAGTGACCCCAGCTCATGGAAATGAAGAGGCAATTCAGCTGTATGGTGAACATGGCTTGCTAGTTGTTTAAGTCAAAATGTATCAGTGACTCTTCAATAATGTTTTGAGGTTTTGAGGCTGATAGTGAGTCCTTGTAGCTATTTCAGAACTAACTTTAAGATCAAATTTTATTGCAAGGACGCTTGAGTGCTCTCAACGTTATTACCACTGTCATTATTTGGCGATACCCACGTGAGAATGGCAACGTTTGCTAAAATAACAAAGAACGCACCTCCAGCAACAAATTGATATTTAGAAACGTAACCAAAGCCTTATAAATGGCGAATTGTGCTGTATAGTCAAGTGCTTTAGCTGTTATTTTCCTGTTTACCTGAACGAAGATTTTGATAGCAGCTTTGGCATGCTATTTGTGATAAATTTCTTCCGCTCTGCCACTTTTATAGTACGAGCAGTCCATTATTTTTATTGCCGGGAATAGTAAAGCGAGCGAAACGTGAGCTGGCGTGAAAATTGCCTCCAATCATGAGACGCAACCGGTGAAGAAAGCAAAACTAAAAATTGTTTTCATGTAAGTTGATCATCAGCTACCCCTTTGCTCTTTACGGAGTACAGTCCTTTACAAGTAGTAGTCAGCCACTCAATGCCACTGAATCTGCACCTCTAGTGTTGTAATATTGAGTTCTCTTCAAATTGGAGCTTTTCAACTGCAAATTGCAGCTCAGAGCCCAGTTGTTCGAAGAATGGTTAGTACTAACCAGGGTTTAAATACCATGATAACGTATAGGTTTTAATGCATCTTAACCAATGGTTAGCGCTAACCATGCTTCGAGCAACTCAGCCCTGGAGTATATTTTAATATTTTAGACACCAAATCTGGGAACTACCTTACACCGTTTTTTTGGCTGTAAGGCGAGTTCCACCGCATATAATTATTTTCTGTCGTCTAGCAACAACAGCATATACTATTACATGCCAGATAAACTTCAGTTTTATTGCAATAAATTTCCTTGAGTTACAACTATTATATTTAGCAGCAAATGTTCAACTAATTGACGAACAGGTATTAGCAGGTGTTTTCCTCTTGTTTTGGGAAAATTACATTATAACATCTTCACAAAGCAGTTTGTATTGCAGCAAAGAATTGACTACATTGTGTGCAGCAAAACAGCTTGTCTCTGTTATAATGCATTTGCAATGAAAGTGGCAAGAAAAATTGATTTCTGTAGATTAACAGCTCGTTGATGTTTACAAAAAAATCTGTGCACTCCTTTAAAATAATAATTAATTTGCTTAATAAATCTACAACTCAACGAAAGGTTCTCTTATCCTATGGGCTACAACGTGCACGTGACCAGCGTAATGCACATGTCATCGGCTTCCCCGTGGGGTCGACCCCCGGGCTAACCAGGGGGATTGTAAGATCAGTAAAGCAAACTTGAGGAATTTCCCCGGGGGGTCGGGGAATCTCTGAAGACAAAGTCCCTTGGGCAAGTTGTCTCTCAGCTGAAAATTCCCGTGACATCCTTTTCAAACTAGTGAATTCCCCCACCCTCTAATCTTTGATCGTAGAACAATGTCAAGATTTTCCCCTACCCTCGGGCAAAGAATCCAGTCCATCTCTTTGTATTCCCCAACATATCTCCCTGGTAGGCCCGGGGGTCGACCCCGCGGGGAAGCCGATGACATGTGCATAACACAAATTACAAAGCGAATTCATAAATTCATAAATTGTTGTTGAATATACCATAGGGCGATTTTTTGCACACACATCAGTGCTTACAATTGTACAATCAAGTATGAATTCCTCCCAACGCCCATCAACATACCATCTGATTTGCTAAACGCGACATTCCGAATTCCAAAATAAATGAGGCATTCCCGAGTTCAATTTACCCCCCTCTTCAGAGCGAGTCAAATTTTTTTTGTGGGTCTTTGTTTTATTCCGTATCACTGGGAATTCGTTTTCACGAGGAAGAGTGGTCGTAAAACCAAAACCAAAGCAATTACTCCAGCCAATCACAACTGAGGCATGCGGCGCAATGAGCCAATCGGAATTAAAAACAACTACACGTAACCGGCACAAAGCGCGGGGAAAGTCGCTATTGGTTTTGGTTTTGCTTCTCACTGGTTGGGAAAATGGCGCGAATATTGTGAACCAATGACAGAGCGAAGCAATGCAAAACCAAAGCAAACACAATTCATTTTCGCTGCTCAATTGAAAACCGCGTAAAACCAAAACAAATGCAATTACTCCAGCCAATCACAACAGATCAACAGTGCAATGAGCCAATCAGAATTCCAAGCAATTACATGTGACAGGCGTAACGCGCGGGAAAATTCACTCGTGCAAGTCGCGATTGGTTTTGGCTTTGCTTCTCATTGGTTAAGAAAGTGGGGCAAGTTTTGCTGGCCAATCACAAAGCGGAGCAATGCAAAATTAAAGCAAACGCAATTTACTTTCGACACTTAATTGAAAACTGCTCGAAACAGGAAACTCGTGTGCTAAACAAAAATCGTCCTATGTTTAATATAACAATACTAATGGTAAGACAACTTTACACCCAAACCATTTCAAACGAAGGCATATAACTAATATCTAATAACTTCGAACATTACTTTCAAAAATAACGACGCATTTGGAAATGCATTTCATTAACAACAATTAATAATCTGAATACATTTTACTCATAATCAATTAAATTCAATATTTAATTTATTACGTTAATCTGAATTAATGTACTATCTTGAACTTTGATAACCTTTTCCATCGGCCTTTCTAGCAAATAATTGTCACAAATTTATCCCTTTTGTACCATGAACTAATAATAGCAATCATTAATTGAAATATCAAAAATCTGTTGAACAGGGCCAGTTTGTTGGAGAGCGATTAACCCTAACGTACTATTAAACTATTTTTAAAATGAGAGCTGAAACTTTCAGAGGTACAGTCAGGCGCTGTTAAAGTTAAGAGATTTTTTCGTTTCATTGTTTTTGAAAGCTAGTTTAGGCACTGTTTACACGGACGCGTTTTATATGTTACGCCTTTCGTTTACACGGCGCCGATCGTGTTTGTTTTCAGAACCGGGTCGTTTTGAAAACGCTTTCAAAAGTGGAGCGTTTTCAAAACGATACGGTTTCATGGGTCGTGTAAAAGGCGAAACCGCATCGATTTGAAAACGGCTGCTAATTTTGGTGCGAAATTGCCTGGTTCACGAAGGGTAAATAGGGTAAACCTCGCAAGGAGTGCAGCGCTTTGTTGCAATATCAAACCAAATTTCTTTCCAAACCCTCACCCTTCTTATAAAAGTCACCCAACCTTCCCAGGGCATAGAATATTTTTAATCTACATTTCTCATTTGAAAACTATAGTAACATAATTTTCTGTCCTTCACAAGTTCCCCTGTCTACTGTACAGTCATTTCAAGTTTCTTTGAAAGATTGTGACATATAGTGCTCAGAAACTGTATTTGACTGTTAAAAAAAACAGTTTCTAAGCACTCAAAACAACAAAACGTTTTTTTTTTAAATATTATTTATTTATTTTTTTTTTTTTTTCAATTACATAACGCCACAACATTACGATGCACTAAGTTACGGTACATAACGTTGAAACTACATTGAACTACATTTCCATTTTTAAACGATTGCTAAAAAAAAGGAAAAGAAGAGAAAACTACAATACATTATACTTACACTTACATTGCTTACTCTCTTTGCCCTGTTGATACGATGGTTATTCTACTTGCAATTAAGTATACTTTCATTTAGCATTTTAGTGTGGACAATTCAAAACAATGCGAATTCGGTAAAGTGGATGCGGATCGATCGATTAGTGTGTGCGGGGCCTAAGTGTGCGTGACTGCCAACCGCAGACCGCTATAACGTGATCCTCTGAAGAAAGCCAGTATTTTGAAGTTTAGCCTTATCCCCAAATGCATATTCTTTTCTTACTTATGAAAAAAACACCATAAGATTGAAGAGAAGAGAAACTAACAGAGTATGAGTGTCCAAACACGCACGCGTAACCATTCGAAAATTTGGTTTTATTTACTGAGCTGATAATGTAAATTGGCCACCCTAAAGAGATTCAAAAGTTAACGTTTCGAGCGCTAGCCCTTCTTTATTCTCGAATCCAATTCGCTCTGACGAAGGGCTATAGCGCTATCAAAACGTCAGCTTTTGAATCTCTTTAAGGAGGACAATTTACATTATCAACTCAGTCGATAAAACCAAGTTTTCGAGTACCATTTCCCCACCGACGCAGCACCATAGTTTCTTTAAAAATTAACCCTCTTTGTTCACCTAACCATGCATTGCATGATGTCAGACGTGCTTCGTTTACTTTCTTTTTGAGACAATAAATGGAAGCAAAGCACAATTTGTGCTTCCTCGGCGTCTCTGCAAAGTTAATATTCCGGACTATTGTTCGACCAAACCGGAGTTATTGCCACTTCAGATTTGCTTGGCGCTCGTTGCAATCGGCCGTGGTATTGCTGCTATCATCCCAGCTCTGTTTTGCCGTCTTCCTAGCACGTTTGTCTTTCACACAAGCCGAGGATAATTCATCCCGCGTACCTTCTCACAATAACAAGACTAACAACACTCTCACATATGACAGTAGCTTCAGTAACAACACCAGATGCGGCTGGAATTGCACCATTATCGGCTCTGATTTCCCAGAACAATGGAGAGCCGTCTCCATCAAGCACAGGCTGATCGAATTTGTTGTCGAGTACGAGAAGTAGGTAACCGAACAACCGGTCAAACAAGCATCTCGCAACTCAAGCGGAAACGCTACGGAATATTTTAATGTATGGCTGCCGCCAAACAACAAGCCTTCCAATTTTAACCACGCAGTACAAAGGGTGCTTGATTTGTTTTTTTCCCCCTAACACCGAAGAGCGCGTTAAAGTTAAAGCAGCTTGTGCCTTTCACCTACTGAGGACAAGATCAGCGGAGCCGGCTATCTCGACTCTGAACAGTGATTTTCTGTCCCAGTCTATTCGAAGCCATCTTGCAGACCATGGATTTAATGCTAAGAAAAGCAAGGAGTGCAGTGCGGAGGAGATGTCTAACTTGCAACCCTACGTAACTATGAGAAACTCAACAGCGAACAGTACTGTCGACAGCCACTTGATGATTAACGGAAGAGTATTATTAGTAAGTGGTTTCAGCGTTAGTTGCTATATTCGTGGCAGCTTTCACGTACCACTCCCCTGCCTGTATTTGTCTTTTCTCTCCCACAGTCATAACAGAAAATGGCCTTCGTCAGATCGTTTTAGAAGGAGCCAGCCCTGTCAGTTTTCGCAGTCTTATAGGAAACTATTTCCATTCCGGTTGTGACACCAGGCATTGGGCTAGAATGCTGTTTTTACGACTTGTGCTGTTACCGCTTCCATTCCTTCCTCCCGCAATTGTTTTCCACCAACTATCGCACCAAGGCAAAAACGCTCCTTTTACAGTTTTTACCCAACCATTTATGACAGTTTTCCTTGTCTGTTATGTTCTTCAGGACATTTTCAGTTCGGTTTTCAAAGTTTCGCACAAAGTGAAGCCTTGTATCCTTTATTCCTTGGTTAAACCTAACCTCATTTGCAAAGATGAATCTCGTCGACGACGGCTTCTGAATCATCTGCGTATACAGCCTTTGATTTTGATCAAATGTTGGTACTGTTTTTGTGAATGCCTTGTGTACTACTTTAAGCTGTCTCGAGTTATCTTGCCTGCATGAGGGTCTCAATGGGGTTAACTGTTTAGCGTATAATGATGTTTTTTTGGTATCGTAACCGTATAAACTTCAAAATATTAACTGACTAACGTATAATGAAAGATTGATTTTTTACGGCGTATGCAGTTCGTGCGGCCTAAAGGATGTAGACTTTCTAGGATAAATGACTACATTTTTGAGATGGAAACTAAATTTCAGTTAACTTTAACTTTGTTTTAACACCTCTGGAGACCCTCTGTTACCATAATTTTTCGTGTTTTTGTCTTTTGCGTGTCTCGTTGGAGATTGCATTACTTGTGATCGAGGTCATCCGAGCCTGCGCTTTTCCCGCGGTTTACTTTTACAGACCTTACAGATAAAACATGGCTGCCATTGGTGCCGTCGTTTCTTTCTACAGGAGTTCAGCAGTGATTGAACGTTTTCGATCGAGAATTTGTTTTCGAGATGAGTTGAAAAGTTTGACTATGTTCAAACGCCATCTGGAAAATTTTCTAGGCCTCAAGGACAAAGCAAGGGAGCTTGGAGTTAATAGCTTTGGGTTGAAGTTGTTTCGTTTGACGAAGTCGACAGGGGCAAATGACTGCCAAAATTATGCCATTTATACTCAAGAACAGTGGGATCTGGAGAGGCCACTACTCCTCGAAAGTTCTGGAAGTGAACTGAACAGTAAGTAAACGACTTTTTACATTAATTCTGACCATTAGACTCATAAGGCTGTAAGACGTTTGAAGGACTTAAAGCAGCAACGTTACGTGCATAGAGCGCATATTGAAAGTTTCTCGACCGTGATCTGTTTTAATATTCCTCAGTCGTACCAATCCTTGTTTATTTCTGGCTTATTATGACTATTATTAATTTTTTATTGCTTTGCTTTCTTGGACTTTCTTAGTAAGTTATTATTTTGAGTTTCACTTCAATTTGATAATCATGCATCTTGTCTATCAGAAAAATTGCTTAAAATATCTTGACATTTACATTGTTTAATGCTTTCTGATTGTAGTTCATGTTGTTGAAAAGATTACAACTTTGGGATCTAAGACTATTGTTGTTGAGGTCCATAAGGGAAGAAAAAGTGGTGATAAATCAAGGCAAGCAATTCAGTCAAAGACTCCCCATTGCAATGATACGCCCGCAATGGTCCAGAGGAAAGACAGGAAAAGGATGATGGAAGCAAGCGAGGACAAAGCCATTAAAGAGAAAATCCGCAAAGCAGAAACAGTTTCTCGAAATGAACGTCAGAAGAAAGAGCTGGCAGTTTTTAATAGAGGTAGGATTCCCCTTTTCTGATCTTTTCTGTGTTTTTTTTTTCTTTTTCTTGCTTAAGATTTGTTTGATTTGCGTTTGTTTGTGCTCTTTTTTTGCAGAGTTGAATAAGCTTGCTGGTAGTAGTGCCATAGACGAGTTGAATGTAAAATGTGGGGTGTGTAAAGGAATAAAAGTGATTGCTGGAGACCGCACTGTTTCTGGAAAAGTACAGCACTTCCTCAAAAGTAGGTTTTCTAAAAAAAAAACGTTACAAATTCAGAGGCAATCAACATATAGACACTCTACTCATAATAATGTTAAAACTCTATGAGATTTTATAGATTCTTATTCATCTGTTTTCTGCTATTTAGATCACTTTGAGAAGTGCCGGGAAAAATATGAGAGGCTGAAAAAAAGTGCATCTGGATCCAGAACCATTGATACTTTGTTTTCCAAAGCAAAGAAGAATCATGCTGCCAACAGCCAAGTCCTCTTGAACCAGATATTCAGAATATTGAAGATGATTTTTCTAACGTAGATGATGTGTAGGTGTAATGCAAATATAATATTTGGTATTTTATTTTCCTCTTCTTATGTTCTGAAAAACTAGGTAATGGACAAAATTTATCTTATAAGGTATTTAATTTGTAGAATTCTTGCACCTCTGAGAATTTTATTATCAGCAAGTCGGTGTATTTTCTCCTATTGCTTTGTATTTGTACTTTGCCGATGGCTGACATAGAAATGACAAGTACACTTGTTAGAATTATATGTGATTACGTTCTTTGAAAATATACAGTAAAGTGATGTTTGATAAGTTTAAAATAAAGAGATTCAATCAAAGGGATTGTATGTGATTCATTAGACTCTTCTGAGACCTTATTAATACATTGTTAACCTCGTGTTCTTTGGCTAATTCTCCCAGTACTTACTGATTGCAAAATTCCTGTATGACCTGTATTGCAGCTTTGATGATACATTGTTTGCTACATGCCCTGGTGATACCAGACAAACTTTCTCATTTTCCCCTGATGAGCGTTTTGAAGAGACGAAACAGTATTGCGTGGAATTTCAAAATAATTCTACAGGCAATGAATCTTTAATGTCCTACTCTGGAGACAACGATACCAACGTTGAAGCAACACATGACACAACTGAAGAAATTGATGACACCTTAGATGAAAGCAATGACAGTGTGGAAGAGGATGGTGATCTAACAGTGTTTCCATGGTATGCTACAAACTACTTACTTAAATTGATCTTCAGAAGTTTCAGAAATGAAAATGGAGATTGCGTAATCCCGGTCATAGGTTTATTTAACGACTCACTGGTATTGTATTGAAACTTTAATTACAGGTCACTGGCTTCTGCTGATCCCCTGGTGAACAACCTAAATGAGTTAATCCAGAGTGGAAAATTGCCCAAAGATTGTATCTACTACAAATTTGTCAGCAATACTGCAAAATATGCCCTCGTTGATTGGTCAAGGAAGAATGACTTTAAGTGGGACGAGGATGTGTTAGAATTTTTTCAAACCATTAAGTACCTTGGGGGAGCAGCAACAGCCAAATTTGTCCGCGGCCCATGTCATCATGGAACAGGCAGAGGTGGCATCAAGGAATTTAACTTTTCAAATGCAAATCTTGGCGGGCCATCTGATCATGCCCTAAGGAAAGTTCAATCAGGTTATACTCCCTTTAGCGGTGTCTTCAAAAGTCTCCTAGAAGCTTTTCAGGCTCTCGTTTTTAATCGTCCTAATCCATCATCACCAGTTATCAGTACCAACGTTGTTCAAACAGTAGCCTGTGTCATGGCATTAGATGGCACAGCTTTAAAACCATGCATACAATTTGATGATCGTCTCAAAATCTGCGTTGGTCTCACAGACCCTATTGATTTAGAATTTGTCACCAAGCATCCACAGTTGTCGAGTGAGGAATTAAATGGCAAGCTCGTTACGGAGGCTGTGCCATACTTTCTGACAAGCATGGACATGAAAAATGTAATGCCAGTAGCTGTGGATTATGTCACCAAGTCTAAAAATGGAGAGCAAGTGAAAGCAGCAATATGTACAGTGCAAGTGTGCAGAAAATGCTGCCAAGATGCAAAGAACAACAACCTGATCGTGTCGATGGCATCTTTAGGACAAGACTATTGTGTTGCTTACTGCGACGTTTGTTGGACTGCTAAGAAAGTATGTATAAACTGTCAAAGAAGAGGACAAACTTCCCACTTCCCAGCCCTGTGTGCTTGTACTCGGTGTCTGAATAGTGGGTCGAAGTGCGAAAAGGTGGCAGTAGTTTTTGTGACAACTGATTGTGAGGAATCTAACAAGCAGGCGCTTACCCAACTCCATGATGATACAGCAAAAGGGCGCGCCCCTCCAGAATTGTCCCTTCTTGCTGCAATGCCTGATGTTGCTCACTTGGGAAAGAGCCTGAAATGTAGCTGGTCAAACTGGATTCTATGGTTCAAGGGAACAAGGTCAACACTAGCAATTTTGTACAACTTGAGAAGAGAGGCTGAACCTGAGCTACGAATGAAACTTAAGAAATTGCTTACAGAAGAATCCGTGAGAAATAAGGATCGAATGGCTGTCGACCCAATCCTTCTGCTGACAACGCCAGAGCTTCTAGATGTACTTCAATCTGTAAACAGGGTCGTTTACACGATAGTCCCAGAAAAATATCGGATGTGGTCAAGTAATCGCCCTGGTATGTATCCTCATCCACTTTCTGTAACGTGTGGTCCCTTTGGTAAGCTGCTTGTGGTTGATTTCGACCCCCTGAAAAACACTAGCAAGCTTCTTCTGGTGCGCCTCCACTCCCCAGCAGATGTGATCGTCCTAGTCGAAGACCTTCAAAATGCAAAATCAGTAGCATTTTCCAATGATGTGGCCTATTGCACAGAGCCAAGTAGTAAAAGTATCCGGTTCGTTGCTGTTGAAAGAAATGTCATACTCAAAGTAAGCACACTAAAGAAAAAAGAAGAACTGCAGGCAAAACTCCAAGAATTTCACTTGTCCACAGAAGGGACTGTTGCACAACTGAGAGAAAGACTGAAGAAGCACCTTGATGAGCTACAAACGTCCCATAAGAGAACTGAGAACAGCATCGCGGGTGTGTCATTGGAAAGGCCATCAGCTCTCTGTGCGCTTAGTGATGGCATTCTGTTGCTCGCGGATGATGGCAGTGGATGTTTTAAGCAAGTGTGCCTCAATTTTGATGGTGTTGGTATTCAAGGCACCAGCACAACATGAGCTAGGTATCCCCAACCTATGAGTGTAGTCTCCATATCGTTTTCAAAAGAAAACAAATGTGCTTTCTTCACTGCCAGTGGCCGTCTAGGGGGGTATTTTTAAGCTTGAACTGTCAAGTCGCCAAGTCTCAACAGTGTTGAGAAACTCTGAACCCCACTCTCGTGAAAGGGACATCGCCTGTGTTGCAGTTGATGAAGAGGGTGCCCTTTATTTCACTGACATGAAGAGCAGGCAAGTGTGGAAGATGGACGGCGATGGTTTGTCGGTGCATGCTGGTAAAGGCCAACAAGGAGCAGCTGATGGCAGTGCCCTTTTTGCCGAATTTTCACAGCCATATGGAATTTGCTGTGAGGGTAGAACACAGTACGTCACTGATGCATCTACAGGATGTGTGAAGTCAGTATCGCCCCTGGATGGTACAACAGAGTTCCTCAAACACCTTGGCGACCTATATCGTAACTTTGGCGTTCATTTGAAAGGCCAAAACGCCATTGATGCTTCCCTGGTAGATGCGAAGACGTGCCTACAGAATCTCACGAACTACCTAAAATAATGCGTTTCTGATGTTCAACAGCAGCTAGGAACAAATAAGATCACCAAAGGACCAGAGGGTACAGTATCCAACAAGACCAACAAATCGTGCGAGCTGATGTTAAATAGCGTCACACAACTTCTCACAGTGCTAGAAGTCTTAAGCCCAGAAGCCACAGAGGCGATTAATCTAAAGTCACTGCTAACTTTGGTTGTAGAAAGCCTCACGCAACTACCAAGATCAAACACCCTGCACCTAGTCTACTAGATTATTCTAGAGATTTCGGGAAGGCTATGCGGGAATCGATTAAACGAATCACCAACTGGGCTGCCAAATACTTCACCCATCAGAGGTCGTACTACCCAGTTCCAGAAGTGGCAATGGATCTTGGTGATGTTCCAAAATTGAATCCCATCCCAGTCGTTTCCATGGACAGGGACAACATTGTGAAGATGAGGGAATGGGCGAGGGAACATGGGCAATGCGTTCGGCAGCTTACTGTTAGGCAGCAAACTACTAAATTCTCTGCTGGAACATTACGCTTAACAGCATACAGTGAGAAACTACGACAAGATCCCCTTGACATGAACGTGGAAGAGGAAATTCTGGAAGACCAAGAAGAGTATGATTCCGATTCTGATTTGTCATTATCTGATGACGAGTTTGAAGACGAAGAGGATGCTGGAGACCTTGTGCCCCGTACCCTGACAACTCGAAATGGAAGGCAAATTAGAGCAGTTGTCAGACTTGACTTGTAAAGCAAGAACATGTACACTCACTCACGCTCATGCCTATTACGCCTTGACGACATGTAGGACAGCAACGTAATACTGTAGTAGCATGAATCGTTGCATGAAATGACTAGGAGTATTTCTACTCCCCTTTGGATGGGATGCAAGTCCATTGTAGGATTACCCCAGCATTAAGTTCGCTAGTACCCTTTTATACACGTAGAGGGAGAGAAGGACTGCCAAAGCAAAATGTCTGATCCTGATGATGATACCTTGACTCCAGTGTTCAGGTACTTCCTTTCTTTTCTAGGGGCGGCAGGATGCTTGCTGTGGTCAATGTGGTCCAGTGTCGGCCGTGAACAGTTGAGCATTGAGGCAGTCTATGCCAGGTGCAAGAACATATAAGGCCATACCACAAGTCGCTCTGTAATGACGGCGAGATCAGTCGAGCACATGGCGAAAAAGCTCCCTAAGTGCACAAGGACTACGTCACTCGATTGCGCAATTTTGCAGATTTGTGTCGACGTTATGACTCCGTCCCTCAACCAAAGGTCCTGGGCCGGAGTAATGATCTTATAAGTGATAGAAAGACCACACAGAAATTAGTCCCTAAATTTCTAAGCTTATATCTCAAAAGGGAGGGGGGGGGGGACGTCTTTGGCCTTTTGAAATCAAAAAGGATTTGTCCTTCCGCCTTCCACCATGGTTTTCAAACTAATCCGTGTTAAATTTCCAAATTTTCAAGGCTTTCCCATGCGGATGATTGCTTGAACATTTCTCTTAAAATTAATTTTCCAACGCTATTCTCATTCCTTACTGTAATATAACAGCCATTTCTTTTATCTGGATGGCAAGGCCTTCTCACCTCGAGACAAAACCGTCTATTCTCTTACTTTTCCAAACGTTTACAAAATCTCACCGTGTTTTATACAACAATGGCTTGAAAATTGGTGTTCATCCTAACTTAACTGTACTTAAACACACATCTTTTCCACCTCTGGAAATCATATAGTCTTAGGATAAAAGGTCGCGTGACTAATTGTTGCGAATATGCCAAGATTGCCTTACAGACATATCAGATAACTGTTTACTTTCAGTTACGAAGCGAAGCACGATTTGTGCTTACTCGGCGTCTCAAGCTTGACTAATATTCAGACTTATTGTTCGGCTAAACCGGAGTAGTTTTCACCCCAGATCTGCTTTCCAGCCCGCTTTGCGGATAAGGACGATGCTGTCAGTATCCCAGCTCTGTTTTGCTGTCTTCCTAGTGAGCTTGCCCTCCACGGAGACCGAGGGTAGCTCATCTCGTTTATCTCCTCAAAATAACAACGATGGCTTCAATGACGACACCAGATGCAGCTGGAATTGTACCATAATCGACTCCGATTTCCCAGAGCAATGGAAAACCTTCTCTAAAAAGCACAGGCTGATTAAACTGGTCGTCGAGTACGAGAAGAAGGTAACCAAACAATGTGCAAAACAAGCATCTCGCAACTCAAGCGGAAACGCCACTGAATATTTCAATGTATGGCTGCCGGTAAACAACAAGCTTTCCAGTTTTCACCATGCAATGCAAGGACTGTTTAATTTGATTTTTTCTTCTCATCCCGAAAAACATGTAAAAGTTAAAGGAGTATGTCGATTACAAACACATAAGACAGGCTCAGCAGAGGCGATCTCTGTTCCTGACGACGGCTATCTCGTCCGAGTTGTTCGCAGCCATCTTGCAGACCATGGACTTGAACTTCAAAGTATAGATTGTAATGCCGAGATGAATGATTCAGAACCTTGTACCGACGCAAGTAAAGCAAATATGAACAATTACGATGGCCCCTTCATTAAAGGAAATCGATGGTCAGATAAATTGGTCAACGTGATAGTTAGTGTATTTGCGACCGCTTTCATATATTATTCCCCTGCCTTTATTTGTCTTTTTTCTCCAACGGTCATAACAGAAAATGGCCTTCGTCAGATTGTCTTAGAAGGAGCCAGCCCGGTCAGTTTCCGAAGTCTTTTGGGAAACTATTTCTATTCAGACGGTAACACTGTCTGGCGCAAGGCGGCGAAGATGCTTTTGTTACGACTGGTGTTGCTACCGCTTCCATTTCTGGCACTTGCAATTTTTGCTGGCAGCTTCGCGCAACGAGACCAAATCTTCAGTATTTCTTTACTCTACCATCCAATTATGATCTTCTGCTATGTCTGTTATGCTGTTCTGGCTATTCGTGATTCGCTTTTCAAAACGACGTACAAACCTTGCTACCTTTGCCGTATTTTAAAGCCTGTAAACGTCCCCTGCAATGACATACTTCCACGCCAGCTTCTACATCATCTGCGTTTACAGCCACTGATTTTAGTAAAATGCTGGAGATTTTTTGCCAGATTTCTTGTTAGCTTTTGCAAGCTGTCTGACATTATTCTCCCTACTGTATGGTTTCTCCGTATTCCTGTGCTCATCGCTTACTTTATTATGTTTCCAGTTGTCGTTTTTACATCACTTGTAACAATGTTGTTGGCAATTGCAGCTGGTATATGGTTGTCATCTCCCATAGTAATTTTATCTAATGCCACCTCAGGGATAGTTCTTTGTGGCGGCTCTCGTGAATATCGGTTTCTGGTTTTTTTTGCCTGGTTTTCCCTAAAATTACCATTCATACTTGGAGCGAATGTTGTCTTGTGCTTCGACGGGTTTTTTTTTACAATAGCTATACAATCATTTTTTATGCCGTTGATCTCCAAAGACAACCTTCCATATGTTTCTCTCTTTGTTCTCGTCTGTTACTACCTATGGAGTAGCTACAGCTCTTTCACTGACAAATACCACGATCTCTCTCTGATACTCTTTAAATGCTACCAAGAATACCGGTATGACCAAATCTCCAACGAGGCATTGCACGTGGTGACTACATATCCTGTGTAAGCCGAGAGCACAGAAAGCACTGCCAGTCCTAACAACAAAGGCAATGTGATAAAAATTCCAAAAGAGCTTTTTGACATGGCGTGTGAAGAACTTATGCCACTCAGAGAAAATGTTTGCGGTCTCTTTTTGAAAGTCATTTTGATCCTGAGCTTTGTTCTCTTGTTCTTTTTTTGGATAATGAAATCCAATGCTGGGGTTACGCCTGTAGTGAAAGCTCTTTTAACTTTTTTCACGGGATCGTTTCCCAAGATTATTCCCATTTACAATGATGGAGCCACAAAGCAAAAACTTCAGGCCATGGTGATAGAAGAGAGAGCGCCAATGATTTTGCAAAGTTACATAATCGGAACTGCTCGCACTGACCAAGAGCAAGACATTTCGGGGACAAATACCGAAGAGGTGATCATAGTTGATGAAAATGAAGAATCACAATTCAGCTGATGAACACGGAAACTTCATGAGGTACAACAGACAAACTGCTTTGTGTCTCTTCCGAGACTGTTATCAAACCAAGTCTCTGCAGTTACCTCGAGAACTGCCTTAAGAAAGGCATATTTTACAGACAGTGTGTCTTTCTTAGGGCAGTCGATATCATTATTATTGCCATTGCCAGTATTAGTAGTACAGTATTAGTATCAATAGTAGATTAGTAAAATGCGTTCGAGTATTCATTGCTGCGGTTGTCTGACGAGATGATATTGAAATCACCCGATAACAGGTTTTATTATGAAGTGGCAGGGTTTCTTGCTGAAGTAGGTCCTCAGTGTAGCTTTTTTTCCGACACAAATAATCCAATCCATATGTTCTTTCTCGACTGGTATTTAGTTGTGATTCGGTTATATTTCAGAAGTTGCAGTGAGATATTAGCAACAGATATAAAGATCTTTAGACTCTGTCAGATTGCGCGATGCAAGATGTGATCAGTAGCAAACGAACTTACGTTCTACAAGGGCACCATATATTTTTAGTATTAGTACTAATTTCATAGTGTTAGTATTGTAGTACGAGCCCTTTGCAGCTATTAAGCCATTCAATGCCCAAGCTGCGCCTCGAGTGTTGTAATGTGAGTGCGCCTCGAGTGTCGTAACACAGTTACGCACGGTAAACACTCAATCCGATATCTAGGTCCAAGACTCTGGAGCAAGATACCAGGCAAAGACAAATCGGCCACCAGTCTTTTGCGGTTCAAGACTCGGATATGCAGTCTTGATTTAAGTAACATTTTAGATGGATGTGATGGTCGCTACCTTTGCAATTCGTGATGTCTTACTTTCATGATTTTAGAATTTTGATGACTATGATTGGAGTTTTAGTTGTATGTACGTTAGTAGCTATCATCTCTTGTTCTCTTGTTTTTCTGATTTTAATTCTTAGTAGATTTGTAGTTTCGATTCTATGTTGTTTCGATATGTATTTTTAGATTGTATTTTAGAATAGTTAGGTGTCCCCTATTAGTAGTGGGGAATCCCATCTGCTAGGTTTCTACCGACCATTAATAAAGTTATCAACAGTGCAGACTGGATCAATCCTCAAATTCGGGCTTTTCAACTCTAGATTGAATTTCTGGAGTTTCTGGGAATTGGCTGAGATGTTTGAATAGGTTGGTAATCATGGTAATTCTTTGCTAGCACCAAAACAATATTGTATGCCAGAGCTAATAAACTTCCAATTTATTGCTATAAATTTCCTTGGCGTATACTATTATTTTATTAGCATTAATGTACAAGCAATTAATGAACAAGTTATATTACGTGCTACCCTATTGTTTTGAGAAAACTTCACGGTAATAAACATCTTTATCTTCTATTGCAGCAAAGAATTATAGGAGTTTTACGCATAGCATAACAATTCGTCTCTATTATAATGCAAGACAACTTATCCCTGTAGATTAACAGCTTGTCGATGTTTACAAAAAATCTATGTGTGTCCTCTCATAACATAATATTACTCGACCAAATGGTAGAAATCTCCATTATGAGGTAGGGCGATAATACTATATCCTTTTGACTACCAATTAGCAGATCGTGAAACGAGATCCGCTCCTTGCCATTCCCCGAGATAGCCTGCTCTAACCCAAGCCTCCGGTCTTTCCTGGCATTACGACCCAATACCCAACACTTAACACTCAATTCTCAATATTCAACACCCAATACCCCATAACTCAGAAAATGTATCGACTGAAAACAAGTTGCACGAGCAACCAGCCGGGGAAAGAAGGCCCTCCCAGAAAATCAACGTTATCGTGTAAACGGCCTGCTTGAATATAATCAGGGTGTCTACAACGCAATTGCTCCAGGCCTGCGGGAGTTGGACCTTTGCTAACAAGCTGTGCTGGCACCGTGGGGCCAACGAAGGATAAGGGTCCCCGGTTATATACCACTTTAGTAAGGATTTCTAATAGTGTAATCGCGAACTCCTGTAAAACGGAAAACGAAATGACGAATAGGAAAGAAAAGAGGGAAAGCACCCCTATCCTTCGTTGAACCCAGCTCTGATGATCCCCCGGAATAAAGGCACTGAGAAAGACTCCCGTAGCCAAACGGTCCCGGACTGTTTATACACAATAGCCAATTTTTTCGAAACAAAACGGGCTCCCGGAGCCAAACGGTCTCAGACTGCATATATACAATAACTAATTTGTTTCTAACAGATCCTGCTCCCGGAGCCAAACAGTCCCGGACTGTACATACACAATAACTTTGTACGAAACAAAACCGGCTCCCGGAATAGCCTGCGAGGGAGGCGATAGAAAGGGGAAGGAGAGGGGGAAGCGCGAGCGCGAAGTGAGGGGAGAGCGCACAAAGCACGATGGGAGGGAGGGAAAAGTAAACGCCTGCAGCAATGTTGTTGTTATTTCCATGCCAACGCCTGATTAATATACAAATAAAGACATTTGCAAAACATCTCACTAAATATTCGAAAACCCTGTCCAAATCGGTAAGGAAAAACAACCACAGGGAGCAGAGGACAACTGAGAGGAGGCCTAGTTGACCGTATTTCCAGTTACAATAGAAGCGCGAGTCGATCGATCGGTCTTGTTGATTTGAATCACCGTACGTGATGAAACCACATATATGCGATCGTGTTACGCTGCTGTAACACTGCTGAAAAGGACCGCGGAGTATTACTTGTTGTTTCACGATGCGTCAATTAATTATTCAGTGACAATAGCAGCCTAAGAGTTGAACTGACACCATACTTGAACCCTTGACGGGCAGTCACCATTCAGTGACGCTGGCTGCTAGAGGGGAGAATTTGAATTGCTTCAGCAAGGAAGAAAGTTTTCTTTCCGGGCCATTTCCCATTTCCTCTTAAGGGGGTCTTCCACTCAAGACCACCTTTTTCTCCAAAATCAAACTAACTCAGTAGAAATTACCATCATGCAACTTGTTGCCATGAATGATGACAAACGCAACGATGAATGAGTCTCTTGTTGCCATAGCAACAGAACAAGCTTTTGTCAAATATCTTTAATAGTGCTTCCTCGGTAAAAATAATTGAGCAGAAACACTTAGTCAGTGAGGCAAGAAACATATTTTTGCAAATTATGTATGTACTGATCTATGCTGTTAACCTACACTTGTGGGCTGACTCTGGTCATTTGCAGAGAGAAAAATCTTCAAAGTTTCACTTTGCCAAAAATGGGTATTTTCTGCCCATACCTACCATCAGTTTTTCAAATGTTATGAAAGAACAATTCAAGAGATTGGCTTTATTTTGGTTCATTTCATGGAAGGTTTGTGTACCTCTGATTTGATCCCTAAAAAGCTGGTAAAAGTAAAATCATGAAAAGCAAATAATTGTTGCTATCTACAAATTCCATGCCAGTTTCAAATTTCAAACCTGTATAGGGTCACAAAAAAAATTGCTGTGGTCAGGTTTTGCCATCTTTTCCAGCAATATCACAGCAAAAGTGTTTGTTAAAAATGGGGAAAAGGGTAAAAAATCAAACAGGTGTGACAGTACACTTCTCCAGCAAAGTAATAGCATACAGATAGGATGTAAACAACATATCAGCTCAAAACAAGTGCAAGAATTAAATGAAAATGTTACCTCGCAAACGAGCAGTCTGAAAAAATCTTTTTATGACTCAATCAGTCATTTCAGAGAGTAAACATCACAAAACAGGTCTTCTGCTTTCAAATTAAGGAGGAAGTTTGAGGAAAAAAGGCAAACAATAGCTCTCTCAACTCCTTTTTTATCAGCAACCTCAACCAAGCAGCCAAACAGCAAGAATCTGCCCCCATTGCATCCTGGGAGGTTCCACATATCTTTGAGCAGGAAAGGCTCTTCCAAAACAATTTACCATTTTCTTTTAAGTCTCAGACCAGGCTTCAATCCTGCACCAAAAGTTTTTCGGGCACCTTCAGCATTCAATGACACTTCCACCAGTAAAGATTGGAGCCCGGTGAGATAAGGCACATCTGCTTTTAAGCCCCCTGTCCACGAATAACAAACTGTCGGCAGATTCAAGCGAGCGTTCGAACAAAGTTTGTTGTATTCGCAGTGCCAATAAGCGGTTCTTTGGAATTGGCAAGGTTTAAGCCTTCTCAGCCCTTGATGGTGAGCTCCGGCACCAGCAAATGACCCAAAACACAATAATTTAGGGCAATTTTGACCCGTTCCAAGGTAAATTCTGCAAATGATTCAGCCGACCAGAGAGAGAGAGCCGAGTATGGCCACGTGACCAGCAGTCATGTGACAAGATACATGCATAATGATACCCAGTCCTCCATCAAATCTTTGAAGAAATAAGAGTTTTGTTACCCCCCCCCCCCCCAACTCACTTTTAGCAAAAATACTCATGGTTTCTTCATATGCTCTTCAGTGGAAGACCACCTTAACCTTTTTGAACGTACTGTAGACCCGAGTATGCCACTAGAAACGGAAATATGGATGTTGAGAACTGAGTCAAGAGCAAAATCATAATTGGGGTAAAACAAAATACATGAACGAATTAATGAACAAACCAACCAACGAATGAGCAAACGAACGAACGAAAGAGTGAACAGACGGAGGAACGAATGAATGAATGGATGACTTAACAAAAGTAGACCATTTTAAAGTAGTGTCTGTGAGGTGCTTACCACTCGACAGTCCGTCAAAATCTCTGACGAAAACGGGCATTCTTAATTGCATTGCGCAATCTTAAACCCCACGTACTGCACCTGCGTGTCCAAAACTTTCTCCATCCCAACCTCTGGGAACGAGATTATCTCCAGCTAAGCAAAGCGTGTAACCTAACCCATCGAATGATATTTCAAGATCACATTACCGAAATGTCTGCAAGCGAAGCAAAATTTGTGCTTTCTCGGTGTCTTTGCAAAGCTTAGCCTTATTATTCGACCAATCCGGAGATTTTTTCTCCTCAAATCTGCTTGCCAGCAGTCTTTGCGGATAAGGATGATGCTGTCACCTGCCCAGCTCTGTTTTACCGTGTTCGTAGCAAGCTTTGCTTGCCTCCAAGTCGAGGTCAATTCATTTCGATTTCCTGTGTCTCGTCACAACAAAAACAGTCCCACATACGAGAGCCGCTTCAATGACAACACCAAATGCAGCTGGAATTGCACCATTATCAACTCTTGTTTTTCAAAACAATGGAATAGTGTCGTAACCAATAGCAGGCCCAGGATGATCAAAGTTGTTGTCGAGTACGAGAAGAAAGTGACCAAACAATGCGCCAAACAAGCATCTCGCAAATCAAGCGGAAACGCGACTGAATATCTGACTGTACAGCTGCCGGAAAACAAATGACCCAAACTATATACAAACTTGGTTTCATTTATTTTCTTGTCGTGACACCGAAGGGCGAATTGAAGCAGTTTGTCGCTTCGTAAAAGAACTAAAGACAAGTCCAGAAGAAGCTATCTTCATGAGTTCTAAAAATCGCTTTATTTCCCCATTTGTTCGTAGCCATCTTGTGAACCATGGCTTTCTTGTTGTAGCATCCGACAGAAATGAGAACCACTTTACTACCGCGCAAGGAGGGCATTACTAAACCACGAAACAGCGAAACGAAACACCGAAACAGCTATTTTTTCCCACTTTTTTTCTGGAAAACAAACACACACGAAGCTAATAGTTACACGGTGCAGATAAAACTAAAATCGAAACTGAATTACAGCCGAAAGGAACTGGGTCTAATTTAGATGCTGTAAGTCCCAGATCGCTATCTGTCCACCCACGTGGAAAAGAGAAAAGCTGGAGACGCTCTGGTGAGTACCTCATGTTTATTCAGGATAATTTTATTAAGAGGTCTAATTCTTTTTTTGCACTTCCTCCTGAAACAAAACTGACTTTTTTGCTATTAGAGTGGGTTTTTAATGTGAGATGGGTTCATTTTTTCTTGATGTTGGCGGATTACAGTCGATGCACTGCACGCTTCGCTTAAAAGTTCAACGCTACTTTTTCTCCTTTTAGAGAGACAAGATGCCAAAAAAAGAAAATAAGGTGAGAATTATTTAGTTCTTTCAGTGTGCTTGCGTTTCCTGAGAGATCTATTTTTTGTGTGTAGACACTCCAGTTAAAGCAATGGCGAAATCAGCTTCGGGGTTGTCGTGTAATCGAATTAGTTTAAAGAGATAATTTATCGCACAATTAAGCTTATATTCGCACAAAGATGTGGACAGGCAGGATTGCCGGTTTTGGTAAAGTTGTTTGTGGTATTATCGATTGTGAATTTCCATAAAGTGTTTTCTTCAGTTCTCTTTACAGAAGGATTCTTAATTTGAGAAAGTCCATTCATGTTTTAATCAATATTGGCCATGTTCTAAACGAGTCAGGGCCTGGGAACGAATCGAAATTTCTTTGAAAATCAATGAAATTGAACTAAATCGATTCTCACATGAAAGGGTATTTCAAAATAAGCAGTTTCAGCAAGTTTGAATACGTTTGGTTGAGAAGCCGCCAGATAACATGCATTTAAAACTTTAAAAAAATCCCATACAAATGTCTCTATTTCGGAAGGTGTGTCCCTCCAAACCATACAAAGTCTCTAATTTTCACAATTTTCAAAAGCACTTTTTTCAGCTCCAATTCAACTGAACAGTGTCAAAGTTGCTTAGGTAACCATTTTGAGATGCTCTTTCATGCAGTGGACACAATTTTTTTGCAATCAATAAATTTTAAAACCTCGTTCCCAGGCCCTTACTCGTTTAGAACATGGCCAATTGTATCTTAGATGGATGGCAAACATCTGGCAGAATTTCAGTTAATGTGAAAATCCCAAATCCATTTTGCTCCCAGGTTGACTTTGCTTTGAGTTCAGCATTTGTCATAGTATTCTGCTGAGTGTTAATAAATCCAGAGAATTATAGTGGGCAGCATTACTATTACAGCTGTACTCCGGTCCCCTTAGTTGCTTGAGAATACAAAACGTTTACTGAAACACCTTTGAATAAGTAACTGGGCTATGTTCTTGAACAGCTCTGAATTTTTTTTTAACTGCCATAGGGCAGGGACTTATATTAAGTTATAAGTTTGTAAACTTTTTCAAACATTTTAGATCAAATTGAATTCAAGGCTTTTAATTTCTTTCATATCAGAGTTGAGTTTTGTTTAATTTTATGATCGGGTGATTTTAGGTTTTCAGTATGACAACTAATCATTTTCCCACAGATATAAAATACATAAAAATTATACAGCTTTAATGAAATTAAAAAAACTTAATTAGGCAAAAAACTACTCAAAATAGTAGTCTGTTGTTTATCACTCAAATCATTGTAGGTGGTTTGGGTGTGTTTACTCATATTTGTTTTGCTTTTCAGTGGGAAATGATCGATCTCACCTCAAGTCCAGTTAACACAAAGATCTCTGGGTCCCAGTCCTGTGAGGTCCTCAAGGAAAGTGCCAGTAACATGTATTCCAGTATAACTGCTTCAGATTCTGATGAAGAGGTGAAAACCAAGAGTGAAGGCGACTTTCACTTTCACCAGAGGGAAATGATCGATCTCACCTCAAGTCCAGTTAAAACAGACATCTCAGGGTCTCAGTCTTTCAAAGTTGTCATGCAAAGTGCCAGTTAAAGATTTCAAGGGCACCATTCTCCCAGTTGCAATTTTGCATTATTTTTTCAAAACTGGTGAGGAGGAAGATATTGTGCTTGCTCCACATGGAAATGCAAGAGGATCTTGCAAAAGACCATACATAAGAACAGAGCCATCTACTTTGTCCAGCATAAAGAAAGACTGTCTTCACAAGAAGCCCAAAAGGCTCTATAGTGAAAAGTTTAGTTCAAATGGAGGCCTGTTGGAGAGTGACTCGGCATCATCAGAACCACGAAACCCTAAGCAAGTGTACAATGCACGATCTGCTACATCAAGTCACAGTAAGCATGAAGACAATGATGAAATTTTTCTGCTGCTAACACAGTTAAAGGATGACTATGCTGGAGAGGGGGGTTTTGTTCAAGAAGTCAAATTTGGCAAGACACCAGAAGTGATTGTTGGCTTTGAACAACAGCTGCAAGATTTGGTGAGGTTCTGCTGCAATGCAGTGCGGTTTTCCATCATGGGCATCGATCCCACTTTCAATTTGGGGAACTTTCTTGTGACAGTCACCACTTACAAACATTTGATGGTGAAACGGAAGTCTACCAATGAGCACCCTGTTTATATTGGACCATGTTTTATTCACATGCAACAAGAAACACAAACCTACTTCTCCTTTTTGTCCTCTTTGATTGGTAAGAGGAATGACTTGCGTGATCTTAAAGCCTATGGATCTGATGGAGAAGTACCCCTGTTGAATGCACTGGTTGCAGCATTTCCAGATGCAATTGGCTTGAGATGCTTTATTCACATGAAAGACAACATTGAAGATCACCTCCACAACAAGTTGCATGTCAAATCTGAAGTGAAGTCTGCTATCATACATGACATATTTGGCCATGTTGTTGGCGACACAAGGGTAAGGTATTTAAAGTGGCAATGCATAATTATATCACAGTGTCCATTCTAGTCCATTAAATGCAAGAATATGTTTATGTTGCACGTAAAAGTTAAATTAAAAAAGGTAAAAAATTAACCTGGGTTGAAATTAGGGCTAACAAGGAGACAAAGAGAATTGAGATTCAACCTACATGAAGGTTAAAAATTTATTACCTGAATTTAATTTTTACCTTCAACATATACAAAGGATTGCATTAATAATCATAATTTAGTGAAAGTGAAGTATGCTGTAGTTTATGGCAAAAAGCCTAGCGTGAAATTTTACCCCATTGGGTCATACCAGCTGTTAAAAAGATACATGTATGACACTGGTAATTAGCCAATAACTCTTTCAAGAACTTGCTTAGTGAACGTAACTCTGAATTGGGTGAAAATTTGGGCTAGGGAACACTTTGTGATCTCTATTATAAGGAGATTGAATCTAATTAATGGTCATTTCTGGACATCTCTCTCAGATTCTGGGATTAGTGGATTCAGTAAGTTGCCAGGACTTTGACACTAAGACGGCCCAGTTGGAGGAGAAATGGAATAGCATCGCTCCTGGTTTCCACCCTTGGTTTTTGGTGCACAAGGCAGATACCTTCAAGACAAGCATGATTGCCCCTGTTCGTGAGGCTGCTCAGCTAGGATCTCCTCCTAAGACATACACAGATAATGCCAATGAAAGCAAGAACTTTGTCGTCAAAGACTGGGTTGATTTCAACAAGAACACGATACCTGCCTTCATTGCTGAGCTTAGATCTTTTGTCCAACAGAGCCTTACTGAAGCAGAACGTGCAGTTTATGGTGCTGGAGAGTATTATCTTTCCGAAGAGTTCAAACATTTGGAGGTATGGGTGAAAATAGACTCAAGTTTTTAAAAATCATTGTCTGCAGACCATTTGATATTGCAATAGGAGATGTTACATGTATGTTACATTGGTCCTCATGGTGTGAATTTTGTTTCAATTTGACCCTTTAAACCCTAAGAGTGATTGCCATAAGATTTCTCCTTATAATATTAATGCTTTATAAAACAGTGGTCGTGAGATTTAAGGACAGGATTAATTTGCTTGGTTTTCTCCTAACTACATCTATAGACTGAAAAATTGTACAAGCAACCAATGAGAATTTATGAGAATTTAAAGATTGATTTAACCATTTTCAGAACTTGTGTCAGTTCTCATTGTGGCCATCTAAGGACAAAAAGGGTAAGGTTTTCTTCAAGAGAGTACTTGGAATTGTGTCTCTTGTTGTATGACTGGCAGTTAGAACAAACAAAATAATGATCAATTCATATATCCAACAACATGAACAAAATAGACATGTGTCATCTATTATTCAAGACTTCAGTGATAAAACAAACACCTGGGTAAGGTGTAAATCTTTTATGTTAAATCAGTTTCTTTACACTGAATGGAAAGAGTGAAATAAGAGATTGAGCATTTCATCGCCTATATTGAGTACTTGTAATGGAAGGGGAACTGGAAACTAAAAGTCCTTATAACAAAAATGAGGAGCTATAACAAGATCGTCATTATTATATTATCGTCATTATTAAATTGGGATTCAAGGTGTAGTGATAATAAAATTAATTATATGTGTCTTATCATACATTCCAGGTTGACTCCACAGAATGGCATAGATGGAGTGCACAGCAAAGAGAAGCCCATCTGAAAAGGTTCAGGAGAGCAGCTGTTGAGATCCCTTACAACCAATCTGACGTTGTGTCAAATACTAGGACACAGGAGCCCATGAGTACACACCAACCTCAACTGAAGGCTGTTTGTGCCCTAGCAGTTAGCATTGATGAAGTTCAAATTCCTGGCATTCCTGAAGCAACAGTAGAAGGGATCTGGTCAAAAGCTGCAGCACTTATTTCAAAGTCAGATGCTATTGTCAGTGCACCTGGAAGCACCAATTCATGGCTGGTGGAAAGTAAGACAGCGAAGCGGCCCCACTTTGTTACAAAAGAAAAGTCTGGTAGATTCACATGCGATGATAGCTGCAAGATGTGGCTGTCTACCCGCATATGTGCACATTCAGTGGCTGTTGCAGACACCTTGAACCTTCTGCCATCCTTTCTTGACTGGCGTAAGACTTGTAAGGGAGCAGCTGTTTCTTTAGCGGGTATGATATTAAGTGACACAACAAAAGGAGCAGGCAAGAAGGGTGGAAAGCCAGCAAAAAAGTATGGCCCATCTACCGCTGGGAGAATCACTGTCACGAATTATGCCAACCCATTTGATGAACAACGGATTCCTTCTCCAGCCACTCCCTTTGAAAAATCTGAATTCTTTCTCAAATGGATGAGTAGGAGGATTGCAGTGTGCCAGGGCAAGTGCCAAAGACCAATGCGAGATGAGCAGGGAAGGATATATGTACCTCCATATGACTTGTGCCTCGCAAGGAAAGAAAGGCGGTCTTACAGGAGCCGAGTAGATGGCAAGATGAAGCTTGGTAAAGAGAGTGATTGTCATTACCATTTCAAGAAGTCCTGTGCTGTAAAGGCAGATCCTCCCTATCAAGGAGAGAGAATATACATACCACCAGAAGTCAGTGTGAGAATGACCCAAGCACATAGGGACGTTTTGCGAAAAGAATTTGGCCAGTAATTTTTGTTCTTAATTTTTAAATTTTCAAAGTGAGCTAACATTCCAGTTTAGCGTTAGCTGTGTGCCTACCAGAGTTTTCTGCCATTATTCACCGAGAATTACGGTCGTTGCGTTCCATTGTCATATAACGGATATAACCCCGAGGACATTATATTACAGTGTGTGGTATCGTTTGGTTCTGTTATAAATCAATAAAGGTACTCAGTTGAGGTCAATTACCCTTTCAGTATATTTACCTGATGTTCGAACTTGTGTAGTTAATATTGGAGGATCTCGTTTTGCTCCCAGCCAGCCAATAATAATAATAATAATAATAATAATAATAATAATAATACTAATAATCACTTTATTTAAGTCTCAAATCTATCTAGCCGAGCCCAGATGCTCTACCAATTGGGGAGACTAAACCAAATCAACTCTAAATAAATCAAATGTTGGTTTTTGGGGAGAGGGGAAAACCGGAGTACCCGGAGAAAAACCTCTCGGAGCAGAGTAGAGAACCAACAAACTCAGCCCACTTATGACGCCGAGTCCGGGAATCGAACCCGGGCCACATTGGTGGAAGTCGAGCGCACTCACCACTGCGCCAACCCTGCTCCCCCATTACAGGAAATACCGGTGCGTTTCATTTTTGGGAGAAAGTCCAAATCCGTATTTGCGAACATAAATCAAAGAAAGTGGATTCCTGAGCGTTTAAAAAAAAAGTATTTTAAACAAGCGGTTTTTCGTGCCAAAATGGTACAACACAATTACCGCACATGACATTTTAACCGACAAGCGTCGCCATTTTTCCGATCATGAAGAGCTCGAGGTCAAAATAGGTAGATTTTCTGTGTACTCTGGTAATATTTACAGCAATTGTAAGCACCTTTCCTACAGTTCAAGAATTTGAGTGCAGTAATACATTTCGTTGCTCCGTGCTTTTTGTACCATGTTTTGTACTCAGTCCGCGGTTTGTACCCAGTCCGCAGCTTTCAGTCCATATTTTATACTCAGTCCTCGTTTTATACCCAGTCCGGGTCCGCAGTCCGGGTCTGCAGTCTGCAATCCACGTCTTACACTGATCGTCCCCAGTTCTCTCCTTGGATGGCTTCCAAAATGGCGGTCTTTAAACGAGCGTTCATACACCAAAAAAGTCTGCTATGCAGGCTAATGTTTAACGGAAAAGGGTTAATGAAAACGCAACATGCAGTCTGGCTAATGGAATTCACACTGCTGGCTGGGAGAAAAAGAGATCCTCGAATGTTAGAGTAAGATATACTCGTAAGAGCCAAACCTTGAAGGTCAACGATAACATCAAAGGACAAATGGGAGTCGTCTTTGGCCTGTCTATTTTATTCACCATCAAAGTGGTAAAAAATAGCTGTTTCGGTGTTTGAGAAAAAGGTAGGAAAAAATAGCTGTTTCGGTGTTTCGGTGTTTTGTTTCGCTGTTTCGGTGTTTCGTTTCGCTGTTTCGTGGTTTAGTAATGCCCGCGCAAGGATGGTTAAATGACGTTTTACAGCAGTTTTTCTTTCAGTATTCTGTCATGCATTCGTAATGCACTTCCTTGCTGTTTTTTGTCTTTTCTCTCCCACACTGGTGACTGAAAATGGCCTTCGTCAAATTATTGTAGACGGAGCAAGTCTGGTCAGTGTTCGAAGTCTTGCTGGAAATTATTTCCACTCTGAGTGTGACAGTATCGATCGTAAGGCAGGAAAGCTTATTTTACAACTTGTAGTGTTACCGTTTGCATTTCTTGCACCGGTCGCAATTGCTTTATACTACCAACAAGAACAAGAAAAAAATCGTCTATTCAGGTTGTTGGGGTTCGATTTGCCAAAATCGCTTGTGACAGTTTGCGTTGCCTGTTCTGTCATTGTTTTTATTTATTCCTTCTTCAAATCTTCATTCCAAGGGGAGCCTTCTCTTCTTAGCCAAATCCGGGACTGGCAGCACATACAGCCACTGATTTTGATGATGTGTTGGAATTTTCTTTATTTATGTCTCATATATTATGTTTAGAGATCTCGTCTTATCCTTCCCTCGCAGAACCGTGTGTCTTTATCATGGCTTTCCCGTGTCGTTGGGTTCCTTGTTTTCTTGTTCACTATTCCAGCTGTAACTATTATACTGCCTTTAGTAATGTTAGTCGCAGTCGTGGTTTGTGTTTTATTGGCAAATCCTACGCTGATGGTGTTACCCGGTGAAATGAACCATTGTGTATTAACTTTCTTTTTTTTTTTTTATCGTTTACCCGCGTTTCTATATACCTTATTTGTAGTATTCCTCATTGCACTGGCCGCGAATTTTGGATTTCTCTGGATCTTGTCCGCTGCAGCGCTTGGTCTTCAGACAATTGTTGGAGTAGCCTTGATTTTTTGTTGTCTGAAGAGAACTTCCCAGTTGTTATCCTTTTGGCTCTTGTCTGTTCTTACTTGTGGAATAGCTACAGCTCTTTTACTAACAAATACCATGACCTCTCTCTATAAATGCTACCAAAAAAACAGGCATGACCAAATCTCCAACGAGGCAGTGAAAAACACAACTACAGAACCTGCACAAACCAGGAGCACACCCAACAGTGAAAAAAAATTACGAGATGAAAATTCCGGAGGAACTTTTTGACATGGCTTGTGACGAATTTATGCCAATCAGAGAAAACGTTTGTAAATTGGTTTTGAAAATTATTTCGATTCTTGGCTTTTTTTCCGTGGTCTTTGCGTTGACGACGTTGCTCCATGCTGGCGCTACACCTGTCACGAAATCTCTGGTAACGTTTCTCACTGGATTTTTGCCCAAGATTGTCGCCATTTACAGAACCGACAGAGGTAAGGAGCAAACGCGTGAGGCTACGATCCTTGAGGAAAAAGTCTCCATGATTGTGCAACGGTACATAAAAAGAACATCTAGCGCTGACCAAGAACAACGCAAATCTGGTGAGAATACAAACGAAGTGACTCCTGCTCTTGGAAATGAAGAGACAATTCAGCTGTATGGTGAACATGGCGAGCTGGTTGTTTAAGTCAAAATGTATCAGTGACTCTTCAGAAACTTTAAAATAATGTTTCGAGGCTGTTACTGAGCCCTTGTAGCTATTTCAGAACTAACTTTAAGATCAAATTTTATTGCAAGGACGCTTAAGTGCTTTCAACGTTATCACCACTGTCATTATTTAGCGATATCCACGTGAGAATGGCAACGTTTGCTAAAATAACAAAGAACGCGCCGCCAGAAACAAACACGTATTGATATTTAGAAACGTAGCCAAAGCCTTATAAATGGCGAATTGTGCTGTATAGTCAAGCGCTTTAGCTGTTATTTTCCTGTTTACCTGGACGAAGATTTTGATAGCAGCTTTGGTATGCTATTTGTGATAAATTTCTTCCACTCTGCCACTTTTATAGTACGAGTAGTCCATTTTTTTTATTGCCGGGAATAGTAAAGTAAGCGAAACACGCGAGTTGGCGCGAAAATTGCTTCCAGTCATGAGACGCAACCGGCGAGGAAAGCAAAACTAAAAATTATTTTCATGTAAGTTGATCATCAGCTTCCCCTTTGCTCTTTTCGGAGTACAGGCCTTTGCAAGAAATTCTCAGCCACTCAATGCCAACTCTGCACCTTGAGTGTTGTTATTGAGTAATCTTCAAATTGGAGCTTTTCAACTCTGGAGTTTAGTTTGTGATGTTTTGGACACTGAAACTGGGAACTGGCTTACAACGTTTTTTGGCTGTAAGGCGAGTTCCACTGCATATTATTATTTTTTGTCGTCTAGCAACAACAGTATATTATTATATTATTACATGCCAGATAAACTTCAGTTTTATTGCAGTAAATTTCCTTGAGTTACAACTATTATGTTTAGCAGCAATGTACAATTAATTGACGAACAGGCATTATTAGCATGTGATTTCCTCTTGTTTTAAGGAAATCACATTGCAAACATCTTCACAAAGCAGTTTGTCTTGCAGCAAGGAACTGTCACTACTTTGTGTGCAGCGGAACAACTTGTCTCTGTTATAATGCATTTGCATTGAAAATGGCAAGAAAAATTAATTCCTGTAGATTAACAGCTCGTTGATGTTTACAAAAAAAATCTGTGCAAACTCAAAGAAAGATTCTCTTATCAAATGGCCTACAACATGCACGTGACCAGCGTAACACAAATAATTACAAAGCAAATTCATAAATTATTTTTGGTGTTGTTTGAATATACTATAGGACGATTTTTGCACACACATCAGTGCTTACAATTCTACAATCAAGTATGTATTCCTCCCTACGTCGATCAGCATACCATCTGATTTGCTTCCAAATAAGCGACGTTCCGAATTACAAAATAAATGAGCCATTCCCGAGTTCAATTTACTCCCCTCTTCAGAGCGAGTCAAATTTTTTCATGTGGGTATTTGTTTTATTCCCTATCACTGGGAATTCGTTTTCACGAGAAAGTGGTCGTAAAACCAAAACCAAAGCAAGTACACCAGCCAATCAAAACCGAGGCACGCGGCGCAATGAGCCAATCAGAATTAAAAGCAACTACACGTAACCGGCGCAAAGCGCGGGAAAATGCGCGCGTGCAAGTCGCTATTGGTTTTGGTTTTGCTTCTAATAGGTTGAGAGAAAATGGCGCGAATCTTGTCACCCAATCACAGAGCATTGCAAAACTAAAGCAAACAATTCATTTTCGCTGCTCAATTGAAAACCGCTCATAGAGCTGTTTTCAATCGAGTGTGGTAAAACCAAAACAAATGCAATTACTTCAGCCAATCACAACAGATCAACAGTGCAATGAGCATATCAGAATTCGAAGCAATTACATGTAACAGGCGTAAAGCGCGGGAAAATGGTTTTGCTTCTCATTGGAGGAGCAAGTTTTGCTGGCCAATCACAGAGCGGAGCAATGCAAAACCAGAGCAAACTCAATTTACTTTCGACACTCAATTGAAAACTGCTCGAAACAGGTGTGCTAAACAAAAATCGCCCTACGTTTAATATAACAATACTAATTGTAAGACAACTTTACACCCAAACCATTTCAAACGAAGGCATATAACTAATATCTAATAACTTTAAACATTACTTACAAAAATAACGACGCAATTGGAAATGCATTTCATTAACAACAATTAATAATCTGAACACATTTTACTCATAATCAATTTAATTCAATATTTAAAATATTACTTTCATCTGAATTACTGTTCTATCTTGAACTTTGATAACCTTTTCCATTGATCTTTCTAGCAGATGTCACAAATTTATCCCTTTTGTACCATGAACGAATAAGAGCAATCATTAATTGAAATATCAAAAAATTAGCGAACAAGGCCAGTTTGCTGGAGAGCGATTAACGCTAACGTACTATGAAACTATTTTTAAAATGAGAGGTGAAACTTTCAGAGGTACAGTCAGGCAATGTTAAAGTCAAGAGATGTTTTCACTACTGAAATGCCTCGCGCCGCAAATCCTTCCAAAGTGCTCGCAAGTTTTACAGGAGTCTGACTGCATACCTTCACAATTTCAATATCAAACCAACCTCTTTCCAAACCCTAACCCTTCTTATAAAAGTCGCCTAACCTTCCCAGGACATAAAATATTTTTAATCTACATTTCTCATTTGTAAACTATAGCAACATTATTTTCTGTCCTTCACAAGTTGCCCTGTCTACTGTAGAGCCAATTCAAGTTTCTTTGAAAGGTTGCGATAAATCATCTTCTCTTTACATTCCTATTGTGAGGCTACAACTGTATCCAAATGGTACTCCTTTAGTTTTTCAAAGTTAAAATAAAATCGCTGTAATCGAGTAAGAAGTGGTATTCAGGCCTCGTCCACTTTAATGCGTTTTCGTTTGAAAACGCATACATTTCGATGCGTTCAGGCCTTCCATCCACACTAAAACGCTCAGCGTTTTCGTCGAAAACGCATCGATTTGAAAACGTTCTCGAAAGTGGATCGAAATGGAAACGCGTACAAATCGTTTTAGTGTGGACAGTCGAAACCGCATCGAAATGAAAACGCTTATGTCATCTTTACCAGGTGCGCAGTCGCGTCTCTTTCGAACATGCGCATATTGCTTAACTGCTTTGCAATGATAAGTAAATGGTTAAGCAACTTGAAGTCATCCTTCCTATTTCAGAGACCAAATATTTTGTCCACGTCGGACAACGATGGAATCCACATACCTTTATCTCTACACCAGTTGATTAGGTCATAATCATAAGTAGGTGTTCGAGAGATTCGTCCACAGTCCTGCAGAGTGTGGACAAATGAAAACGATGAGAATTTAGTAATGTGGACGTGGATCGATCGATGCGTTTTGATCCGTATTCGATGACACCGAAAACGAATACTTTTGAAAACGTATTAGTGTGTACGGGGCCTAAGTGTGCGTGACTGTCAACCTCGGACCGCTATAATGTGATCCTCTAAAGAGAGCCAGTCATTTGAAGTTTAGCCCTATCCAAATGCATATTCTTTTCTTACTTATGAAAAAAAAAAAACAGGATAAGATTGAAGAAGAGAGAAACTAACAGGGATATATGAGTGTCCAAGCAACAACGCGTAACCATTCGAAAATTGGGTTTTATTTACTGAGCTGATAATGTAAATTAGCCACCGTAAAGAGATTCAATTTAAGCTGACCTTTCAAGCGTTAGCCCTTCGTTATTCTCGAATCCAATTCGCTCTGACCAAGGGCTATAGCGCTATTGAAACGTCAGCTTTTGAATCTCTTTAAGGTGGTCAATTTACATTATTATCTCAGTCGATAAAACCAAATTTTTGTGTACCATTTCCCCACCGACGCAGCATCATAGTTTCTTTAGAAACTAACCCCTTTGTTCATCTAGCCATGCATTGCATGATGTCAGACATGCTTCGTTTACTTTCAGTTTTGAGACAATAAATGCAAGAAAAGCACAATTTGTGCTTACTCGGCGTCTCTGTGCAAAGCTTAATATTCAGGATTATTGTTTGATCAAACCGGAGTTATTGCCACTTCAGATTTGCTTGCCGCTCGTTGCAATCGGCCATGGTAATCCTGTTAGCATCCCAACTCTGTTTTGCCGTCTTCCTAGCGCGCTTGTCTTTCACACAAGCCGAGGGTAATTCATCCCGTGTATCTTCTCAGAATAACAACACTCTCAGGTTTGATAGTGGCTTCAGTAATAACACCATATGCGGCTGGAATTGCACCATTATCGGCTCTGATTTCCCAGAACAATGGAAAGCCGTCTCTTCAAAGCACGGGCTGATCAAAGTTGTCGTCGAGTACGAGAAGAATGTAACCAAACATTGTGCAAAACAAGCATCTCGCAACTCAAGCGGAAACGCCACTGAGTATTTCACTGTATGGTTGCCGGTAAACAACAAGCTTTCCAGTTTTCACCACGCGATGCAAGGATTGTTTAATTTGATTTTTACTTCTCATCCCGAAAAACATGTAAAAGTTAAAGGAGTTTGTCTATTACGGCCACCCAAGACAGGTTCAGCAGAAACGATCTCTACTCCTATGAACGGGGCGTTCCTGTCCCGAATTGTTCACAGCCATCTTGCAGACCATGGACTCGAAGTTCACATTAATACGCAAAAGAATGAGTCACAAACTCTTATGAACACAAGTCACCCTAAGGTGAATGGCACAAGTAACAGCACCGACCGTCTGTTGGATACATCTGTCACAACGTGCTAGTTTATGTATTTGTGGTAGCTTTCGTTCAGTATTCCCCTGCCCTTATTTGTCTTTTCTCTCCAACAGTCGTGACAGAAAACGGCCTTCGTCAGATTGTTTTAGAAGGAGCCAGCCCGGTCAGTTTGCGGAGTGTTTTGGGAAACTATTTCCTTTCAGAGGGTGACACTACCTGGCAAAAGGCGACGAAGATGCTTTTCTTACGACTGATGTTGTTACCACTCCCCTTTCTGTCACTTGCAATTCTTGCTAGCTACGTTCTGCAACGACAAGACCAAACATTCAGAGCGGTTTCTCTTTTCTACAATCCAGCTATGATCTTCTGCTACGCCTGTTATACTGTTCTGGCCATTCGTGATTCGCTTTTCAAAACGACGCACAAACCGAAACCTTGCGACGTTTGCCGGATTTTGAAGCCTGCAAACGTCACCTGCAATGACATACTTCCACGGCAACTTTTAAGTCATCTGCGTTTACAACCACTGATTTTAGTTAAGTGTTGGAGGTTTTTTGTCAGATTTCTTGTCAGTTTATGCAAGCTGTCTCACATTATTCTCCCTACAGTCTGGTTTTTCCGTATTCCTGTGCTCATCGCTTACTTTGTTATGATTCCAGTTGTCGTTTGTACATCACTTGCAACAATGTTGTTGGCAATTGTAGCTGGTATATTCTTTTCATCTCCCATAGTAATCTTATGTAATGCCAGCTCATTGATAGCCCCGGATAGCGGCTCTCTTTTATATTGGTTTCTGGGTTCACTTGCCTGTATCTCCCTAAGATCCCCATCCATGACTGGAGCGACTATTGTCCTGTTTTTTGACGGGCTTGGTTTTATAATGGCTATTGGGATAGCTTTCGCACTGTTGTCCTCCGAAGACAGCCTTCCATATGTTTCTCTCTTTGTTCTCGTCTGTTACTACCTATGGAGTAGCTACAGCTCTTTCACTGACAAATACCACGATCTCTCTCTAATACTCTTTAAATGCTATCAAGAGTACCGGGATGACCAAATCTCCAACGAGGCAGTGTACGTGGTGACTGCATATCCTGTGCAAGCCGAGAGCACAGAAAGCACAGCCAGTCCTAACAACAAAGGCAATGTCATAAAAATTCCAAAAGAGCTTTTTGACATGGCGTGTGAAGAACTCATGCCACTCAGAGAAAGTGTTTGCGGTCTATTTTTGAAAGTCATTTTAATCCTGAGCTTTGTTTTCTTGATCTTTTTTTGGATAATGAAATCCAATGCTGGGGCTACGCCTGTAACGAAAGCTCTTTTGACTTTTTTCACGGGATTGTTTCCCAAGATTGTTGCCATTTACAATGATCGAGCCAGGAAGCAAAAACTTCAGGCCATGGTGATTGAAGAGAGAGCTCCAACGATTGTGCAAAGTTATATAACCAGAAGTGCCAGTGCTGACCAAGAACAAGACATTTCTGCAACGAATACCGAAGAGGTGATCATAGCTGATGAAAATGAAGGAACAATTCAACTGATGAGCATGGAAACATTGTGAGGTACCACAGACAAACTGATTCGTGGCACTTTCAAGCCTGTTATCAAACCAAGTCTCCGTAGTTACCTCGAGACCTGCCTTAAAGGTCTTAAAGAAAGGCATGTTTTATAAGAAATGCCCTTGTAAGGGAAATCGATATCACTATCATTCCCATTGATAGGACTAGTATTAGCATTAGCGTTAGCATTAGCATTAGCATTTGCACTAGCGTTAGCATTAGCATGAGTTATTTTGAGTGCTCTCTTCACAGAACGAACCTTTGCAGTTATTCAATACGAAATCTACACCTTTAACGTTGTAATGTAGTCCTAACATTGGAGACTGCGGATCGATCCTCAAATTGGGACTTTTCAACTCTAGATTACATTTCTGGAGATCGACGGCATTCCTGGACATCGAAACTGAGAGTTATCTTGACTGGTTTTCTTGGCTGATATGGTTAAATAGATTGGCTGTAAGACAGGTTCCACTGCATAGTAATCATTGCAATTCTGTTATTTATGTTAGCACCAAAACAATATTGCATGACAGCTAAACTTCCACTTTACTGCAACAAATTTCCTCGAGCTACAACTAGTACTTTTTTGACATTATGTACAAACAACCGATTAATGAACAGGCTTTATTACAGGTGCTTTCCTCTTGATTAGGGAAATTTTTTCACTGTAACCGCATCTTCATTGGCAGCTTCTATTGCAACAAAGAATTGCATGAGTGTTGTACGCAGCATAACAACTTGTCTCTGCCGAGCTGTTAGCAAAACATCTATGTGTACTCTCAAAAACACGTGTTAGCGTTTTATCTTCTGTTTTGATATTTGAAAACGTGGACTAGCAACAGCAGTATATAATATTGCACGTCAGATAAACTTCAGTTTTAATGCAATAAATTTCCTTGAGTTACAACTATTATATTTAGAAGCAATATACAACTAATTTACGAACAGGCATTATTATATTATCAGGTGTTTTTCTCTTGTTTTAAGGAAATTACGTTGTAACATCTTCACAAAGTAGTTTGTATTGCAGCAAAGAATTGTCACTACTTTGTGTGTAGCAAACAACTAGTCTCTTTAATAATGCATTTGCATTGAAAATGGCAAGAAAAATTAATTCCTGTAGATTAACAGCTCATTGATGTTGACAAAAGAAATCTGTGCACTCCTACAAAATAATACTTACTTTGTTTAATTAAATCTACAACTCAACGGAAGGTTCTCTTATCCTTTGGGCTACAACGTGGACGTGACCAGCGTTACACAAATTGCAAAGCGAATATTGTTGTTGCTGTTGTTGAACAGTATACCATAGGGCGATTTTTGCTCACATCAGTGCATAATCAAGTATGCCTTCCTCCCTACGTCCATCAATATACCACCTCATTTGCTTCCAAATACCCAGCATTCCGAATTACAAAGTAAATGAGCCATTCCCCAATTCAATTTACCCCTACTTCAGAGCAATTTTTTTCATGTGGGTATTTTTTTTACTCCATATCACTGGAAATTCGTTTTCATGATAAAGTGGTCGTAAAACCAAAACCAAAGCAATTACTCCAGCCAATCACAACCGAGGCACGCGGCACAATGAGTCCGTGATCAGGATTAAAGCAACTAAACGTAACCGGCGCAAAGCGCGGGAAAATGCGCGCGTGCAAGTCGCTATTTATTTTGGCTTTGCTTCTCATTGGTTAAGAAAGTGGGGCAAGTTTTGCTGGCCAATCACAGAGCGAAGCAATGCAAAACCAAAGCAAACACAATTCATTTTCGCTGCTCAATTGAAAACCGCGTAAAACCAAAACAAATGCAATTACTCCAGCCAATCACAACAGATCAACAGTGCAATGAGCCAATCAGAATTCCAAGTAACATGTAACAGGCGCAAAGCGCGGGAAAATGCACTCGTGCAAGTCCCGATTGGTTTTGGTTTTGCTTCTCATTGGTTAAGAAAGTGGTGCGACTTTTGCTGGTCAATCACAAAGCGAAGCAATGCAAAACCAAAGCAAATGCGATTTACTTTCGACTCTCAATTGAAAACTGCTCAAAACAGGAAACTCGTGTGTTAAACAAAAATCGCCCTACGTTTAATATAACAATACTAATGGTAAGACAACTACTTAACAAAAATTTATAACAATCAATTTACACCCAAACCATTTCAAAAGAAGGCACACAATTACAATAGCTAATATCTTGGAATATTACTTACAAAAATAACGATGCATTTGGAAATGCATTTTACAAACAACAATTAATAATCTGAACACATTTTACTCATAATCAATTTAATTCAATATTTAAAATATTACGTTCATCTGAATTACTGTTCTATCTTGAACTTTGATAACCTTTTCCATTGACCTTTCTAGCAGATGTCACAAATTTATCCCTTTTGTACCATGAACTAATAATAGCAATCATTAATTGAAATATTAAAAATTTGTTGAACAAGGCCATTTTGTTGGAGAGCGATTAACGCTAACGTACTATTAAACTGTTTTTAAAATGAGAGGTGAAACTTACAGGGGTACAGTCAGGCACTGTTAAAGTTGAGAGATGTTTTCGTTTCATTGTTGTTGAAAGCTAATTTAGGCACTGTTTACACGGACGCGGTTTCTATGCCTTTCGTCTACACGGCGCCGATCGAGTTTGTTATCAGAACCGGGTCGTTTTGAAAACGCTCCAAAACGATACGGTTTCATGGGTCATGTAAACGGCGAAGCCGCATCGATTTTAAAACGGTTACTTATTTTGGTGCAAAATTCCCTGGCTCACGAAGGATAAATATGGTAAACCTCGCACGGAGTTCAGCGCTTTGTTGCACAATCACAATTTAAGCTTTCATATAATTTACACTCTATAAACGGATAAGCATATCGCAATAACAGGCAGAAAAGTCTTGAAATGTTGACTTTTTCGTCGATACGCTCCAGAGTAGCGAAGAGAAAAGCAAATGACTGTGGATTCCGCCTGGGAGAACTCGTGTTTGGCGGAACAACCTTTTGGACGGTGTTATGCTTCCAGAAGAATGCCTGAGAGCGAGATCACCGTGACGTCAACGGTTGGATAGGTTCCGTGTAAACACTTCGAAACCGTGTCGTTTTTGATGCGGTTTCGAGGTCATGAAACCGCGTCGATTGGAAACCGCGTCCGTGTAACTCTTTCCTGACTTTGCCACTGCTAAAATGCATCGCGCCGCAAATCCTTCCAAAGTGCTCGCAAGTTTTACAGGAGCCTGCATGCACACCTTCAAAATTTCAATATCAAACCAATTTCTTTCCAAACCATAACCCTTCTTATAAAAGTCACCCAACCTTCCCAGGGCATAGAATATTTTTTATCTACATTTCTCATTTGAAAACTATAGTAACATTATTTTCTGTCCTTCACAACTTCCCCTGTCTACTGTACAGTCATTTCAAGTTTCTTTGAAAGATTGCGACATAGTGCTCAGAAACTGTATTTGACTGTTAAAAAACCGTTCTGAGTACTCAAAACAACAAAACGTTTTTTTTTTTTTTTCAATTATATAAAGCCACAACGCTAAAACTACATTGCATTACATTTCCACTTTTAAACGTTGCTAAAAAAGGAAAACTACAATACATTATACTTACAGTTACATTGCTTACTATACTGTGCCCTGCTGATACGATAGTTATTCTACTTGCAATCAAGTATACTTTCATTTGGCATTTTAGTGTGGACAGTTGAAAACGATGCGAACTTGGTAATGTGGACGTGGATCGATCGATAAGTTTTCGATGGCACAGAAAACTAATAATTTTGAAAACGCATTAGTGTGGTCGGGGCCTTAGTGTGTGTGACTGCCAACCGCTGACCGCTATAAGGTGATCGTCTGAAGAAAGCCAGTATTTTGAAGCTTAGCCTTATCCCCAAATGCATAATCTTTTCTTACTTATGAAAAAAACAGCATAAGATTGAAGAAGAGAGAAACTAACGATGATGTATGAGTGTCCAAGCACGCACGCGTAACCATTCGAAAATCTGGTTTTATTTACTGAGCTGATAATGTAAATTGCCCACCGTAAAGAGATTCAAAAGTTAACGTTTCGAGCGCTAGCTAGCCCTTCGTTA
>JAEMWC010000020.1:2242500-2245000 GCA_016490735.1 Pachyseris speciosa
ATCCTGAAAACGAAGGTAGCGTGATAAAAATTCCAAAAGAACTTTTTGACACTGCGTGCGAAAAACTTATGCCAATCAGAGAAAGTGTTTGCGTTCTGGTTTTGAAAGTTGTTTTTATCCTGAGCTTTGTTTTCCTGGTCTTTGCGGCGGTAATGACATTCCATCTTGGTGCTACACCGATGATGAGAGCTCTGGTGACATTTCTCACTGGATCGCTACCCAGGATTGTCTCCATTTACATCGATGGAGCCAGAAAGCGAAAACTTGAGACTATGGTCATCGAAGAGAGAGCCCCAGGAATTGTGCAAAGGTACGTTAAAGGAAGTTCAAGTATTGACCAAGAAAACGACAGTTTGGGACGAATACTGAAGAAGTAATCTTAGTTAATGAAAATGAAGAAGCAATTTAGTTGGTGAACGTGAAAAACTGATGGACTTTTACAGACGAACTGTCATAACGTTTTTCTTTGATGGATCGATACTCCCCTATTTTTTGTTCGTTTTCTTGAACATGGTATCAAAAAAATTCCCAGTTATTTCTCAGCAAGTTGTGATCATTTTTTGGACATAGAAGATTACCATACGAACCATCGCCCAGAATGAGGTGACATCATCCGGGACATTCATGCATGACGCGCGCGAGATTTGAAACGAAATAGCCTATCATATGGCCAGACAATAAGAAAAATGGCCTGAAAATGGCCAACAGCGCGTAGATATTGAAATCTTGCGAATTTAATATTTTCGCTTTTAAAAGTTTGCATATGGCTTTTGTAGATGAGACTTGGATCTATAAAATGAGACCTTTTTCGAGATTTTACCTCAAGTGTAACTGGTCGCAAATTTTAAACGAAATTACCTTATTTCTCGATCTCTTTGTATGGGAAAATAGCATGAAAATATTTAAATGCCGAATTTTTGTCCACAAGAGTGCTTTTCAGAAAATTTTGCATATGGCTTTTATTACTTGTTGTTAAACAAGCTTCCTGCCAAGTTTCGAGGAAAAACAATCGTGAGAAGTGGTCGCAAAATCTAAATTTCGAAAGATTTTACAGTCGTTCAAGCTTCGCTCCTTTCCCAAGACTTGCATGACAATAACTCGGGCTTGCTTTGAAATTCCCGCTTGAGTTTAATGTATTCATGGCTCCGCCTCCATTAACAATAGGACAAATGCCGCAGCAATTGCTTGGGTGGTTATTTTGAACTGAGCTTCGAATCACGAATACCATCCACTAGACGTGATGAGTAAAATGCGGGGTTCGTGTCTCGCATGCTTTGCTCTTAAACAACAGAATACAGTACTTGGATTAAGACTTGGCCTTTTATATGCTTTGATCATTAAAACAGTGATCCAAATTTAAAAATTAACTCACTCAAACAATGTTTACTCAGGCATAAGACGCGTCGCCTGCCTTTTTGCTTGCCGACAGGCGTAGGAAGAGAAATGTCATATATTTTACTTTTCCCATCGTTTAACGACTTGGTAAATGCCTATGTTCTTTTCAAAGTCTGCGATAAACTTATCGACAATCCGAAACGATTGAGTAAAAGACTCCGTCTATAAATGAACTGTTTTGACTGGTCGAGTTTCAACTAAAGCGCAGCTATGAAATACGAGTGTTCCGCGCATCGTACTTGCTATATTCGACAATGCTTTTTATAAAACTGACGATTGTTTTGCGAGAAATATTTGGGTATCGCGCTAAGACCATTCCAAGCATAACGTGTGAAGAAGTCAACAAAACACTGCGCGGACCGCCATTAGGATATTAGGATGCCATTGTTACCTTTCTAACACCTTGAGAATTACTTCACACATCAAACTGTTTCATTGGCGGCCAACGATTCTTTCACGAGGGAAGTCGGTATTCCGAAAGCTTATTTTATTCAATTATTATTCCGCGCATTAAGAAACTGAACGCTGTAAGAAGATGTCGCGAAAGACAATAGCATTTTGGGCGATGCAGTACAGCCTCTTAGAAACACAACTTAATTTTGGCTTTATTTGCCTATAACTCAAAGTAGTAGTGTCATTTTTAGCCATATTAAAATTACTATGAAAAGTGGAACTGGATCAAAGCAGTACAGTGTATATAATTGTGTATGCTGTAGACTCTGCATTTAGTGGAATTGTGTAGAATATATTACACCCCTTCACACTGAAAATCTAGCTTAATTCACCAAGTTACGATATGACTCTTGGCGGGTACGTTCAAACCATTTACAGTGTAACACCGCTTCTTCACATTTAATTGTTTTTAAGTGAAGAATGCTTATAACATAACTAAAGAAAAGTGCGCGCTCTGATTGGTTACTATTTGCCCATGGGTGAACGCTGCTGATGATAGCTGGTGTGTGCGCTAATCTTTATAAACTAAAATTTCGCTTTTTGGGGCGAGATTTTCCAAAATTTGTATCATTTCAATCGTCATAGCGTTTACCCAAGTATTAAGCGGTTGCAATTTCTGAATGAAGTTTCGCGCTTGTTTTTCTTGGTCATG
>JAEMWC010000020.1:2252500-2265000 GCA_016490735.1 Pachyseris speciosa
TCATGGTTTGTCCGTTTTCCCGTAGTACTCGTCGCTTTCTTGCTCATATTCCCTGTGGTCGTTTTGATATCACTTGGAAAAATGTCGTGGGCTATTACAGCTGGTATATTTACGACATCTCCCATAGTAATCTTGTGTAATGCCACCTCACTGACGGGTTCAAATAGCGACTCTCTTGTACGTAGGATTCTGGGTGTCTTTGGAGGCATCTGCGTAAGAATGCCAGCAATTTTTGGAGGGGTTTCCCTCTTGCTCTTTGATGCGTTTTGTATTCTGTTGGTTATGGATTCAGCTTTTGCACTGTTGTTTTCTGAGGACAGCCTTCCATATGCTTCTCTCTTTGTTCTCGTCTGTTACTACTTGTGGAGTGGCTATAGCTCTTTCACTGACAAATACCACGACCTCTCTCTGATACTCTTCAAATGCTATCAAGCGGAATACCGGCATGATCGAAACTCCAACGTGGCAGCTGCAGTGGACGTGGTGACTACAGATCCTGCACAAGTCGAAAGCACAGAAAGCACACGCAGTCCAAACAACAAAGGCCATGTCATGAAAATCCCCAAAGAGCTTTTTGAGATGGCGTGTGAAGAACTTATGCCAGTCAGACAAAGCGTTTGTGGTCTATTTCTGAAAATCATTTCAATTCTGATTTTTGTTTTCTTGGTCTTTTTGTGGATAATGAAATCCAAAGCTGGAGCCACGCCACAGATGAAAGCTGTTCTGACTTTTTTCACGGGATCGTTTCCCAAGATTGTTGAGATTTACATCGATGGAGCCAGGAAGCAAAGACTTGAGGCCATGGTCATTGAAGAGAGAGCTCCAAATATTGTGCAAAATTACATAACCAGAAGTGCCAGCGCTGACCAAGAACAAGATATTTCTGCAACGAATACCGAAGAGGTGATCATAGTTGATGGAAATGAAGAACCAGTTCAGCTGGTGAACGTGGAAACATCGTGAGGTACCACAGACAAACTGCTTTGTGGCTCTTCCAAGACTGTCATGATACCAAGTCTCTGCAGTTACCTCGAGAACTGCCTTAAGAAAGGCATATTGCACAGGAAGTCTGTCTTTCTAAGGGCAGTCAATATCATTATCATTGCCATTGGCAGGGTTATTATTACAGTATTAGTATCAATTGTAGATTAGCGAAATGCGTTCGAGTATTCATTGCTGCGGTTGTCTGACGAGATAATATTGAAATCACCCCGATTACAGATTTTATTAAGAGGTGGCAGGGTTTCTTGCTGAAGTAATTTCTCACTGTAGCTTGTTTTCCGACACAAATGACCCAAATATTCTTTCTCGACTGGTATTTAGTTGTGATTCGGTTACAACACTGAAATATAAAGATCTTTAGACTCTTTAGATCTTTAGGCTATGCAAGAGATGATCAGCAGCAAACGAACTTACGTTCTACAAGGGCACCATATATTTTTAGTATTAGTACTAATTTCATAATGTTAGTGTTGCAGTACGAGCCCTTTGCAGCTATTTATCCATTCAATGCCCAATCTGCACCTCGAGTGTTGTAATGTGGTCCTAACAGTGCGGATTGGATCAATCTTCAAATTCGGGCTTTTCAACTCTAGATTGAGCTTCTGGAGTTTCTGGGAATTGGCTGAGATGTTTGAATAGGTGGGCTGTAAAACAGGCTCCAATGTACAGTAATCATGGCAATTCTTTGCTAGCACCAAAACAAAATTCCAGAGCTAGTAAACTTCCATTTTATTGCAATAAATTTCCTTGGCGTATACTATTATTTTTTTAGCATTAATGTACAAGCAATTAATGAGCAAGTTATATTACGTGCTACCCTACTGTTTTGAGAAATTTCACCGTAATAAACATCGTCATCTTCTATTGCAGCGAAGAATCGCAGGAGTTTTGTGTACAGCATAACAATTCGTCTCTATTATAATATAATGCAAGAAAACTTATCCTGAAGATTAACAGCTTGTCTATGTGTGTCCTCTCATAACATAATATTACTCAACCAAATGGTAGAAATCTCCATTATGAGGTAGGGCGATAATACTATATCCTTACTGACTACCAATTAGCACATCATGAAAGTAAGTTATGGGAGAGAGATCCGCTCCTTGCCATTCCCGGGGATAGTCGGCTCTAACCCAAGCCTCCGGTCTTTCCTGGCAATACGACCCAACACCCAATAACCAACACTTAACCCTGACCCAATTCTCAATATTCAACACCCAATACCCCATACAATGTATTGACTGACAACAAGTTGCACGAGCAACCAGTCGGGGAAAGAAGGCCCTCCCAGAAATCAACGTTATCGTGTAAACGGCCTGCTTGGAAATAATTAGGGTGTCTACAATGCAATTGCTCCAGGCCTGCGAGAGATGGACCTTTGCTAACAAGCTGTGCTAGCACTGTGGGGCCAACGATGGATAATGGTCCCTGTTTATATACTACTTTGGTAAGGATTTCTTATAGTGTAATCGCGAACTCTTGTAAAACGGAGAACGAAATAACGAATAGGAAAGAAAAGAGGAAGAGCACCCCTAAACCTGCTCCAGGAGCCAAACGGTCAAGGGGGCCGTTTCTCGAAGCTCCCGGTAATTACCGGGCCCGTTAAGCAGTTTTGTTTTCCATTCCAGATAGAAAACGAAATTGACTTTATTAGAGGTCAGACCACACCCTAATTTTCTACGTGTCTTTCGAGAAACGGGCCCCCAGAGCGTATATATTATGAATAACTTGCTAGAAACAAAACCAACTCCTGGAGCCAAACGGTGCCGGACTGTATATACACAATAACCAATTTGTTCGAAAAAAAATAAGCTCCCGGAGCCAAACGGTCCCAGACTGCATATACACCGGCAATAACTACTTTGTTCGAAACAGATCCGGCTCCCGGAGCCAAACAATTACGGGACTGTGTATACACAATACACAATATACAATACGAAACAAAACCGGCTCCCGGAGCCAAACAGTCCCGGGACTGTACTGATATACACAATAACTTTGTACGAAACAAAACCGGCTCCCGGAGTAGCCTGCGTGGGGGGCGCTAGAAAGGAGAAGGAGAGCGGGGAAGCGCGCGCGCGAAGCGAGGGGGAAGCGCGCGCGTGAGAGCGCACAAAGCACAATGGGAGGGGGGGTGGAAAGGAAGCCCCTGCAGAAATGCTTTTGTTATTTCCATTCCACCGCCTGATTAATATGCAAGTTAAAGACATCTGCAAAACATCTCACTAAATGTTCGAAAACCGTGTCCAAATCGGTAAGGAAAAACAACCACAGGGAGCAGAGTTGACCGAGCAAGTTGACCGTATCGAGTCCAGTTACAACTGCAGCGCGAGTTGATTTTAATCACCGTACGAGATCAAACCACATACATGCGATCGTGTTATACGCTGCTGTAACGCTGCTGTAGCGGACCGCGGAGTAAATTAACTTGTTGTTTCACGACGCGGCAATTAATTATTCAGTGACAATAGCAGCCTGAGCCGAGTTGAACTGACGCCATACTTGAACCCTTGACGGGCAGTCACCGTTCAGTGACGCTGGCTGCTAGAGGGGAGAATTTGAATTGCTTCAGCTGGGAAGAAAGTTTTCTTTCTGGGCCATATCCCATTTCCTATTAACCTTTCTGAACGTACTGTAAACCCCAGTACGCAACTAGAAACGGAAAAATGGACGTTGAGAGCTGAGTCAAGAGCAAAATCTTAATTTGGGTAAAACAAAATACATGAACGAATTAATGACCAAACCAACCAACGAATGAGCAAACGAACGAGCGAAAGAGTGAACAGACGGAGGAACGAATGAATGAATGGATGACTTAACAAAAGTAGACTATTTTAAAGTAGTGTCTGTGAGGTGCTTACCACTCGACAGTCCGTCAAAGTCTCTGACGAAAACGGGCATTCTTAATTGCATTGCGCAATCTTAAACCCCACGTACTGCACCTGCGTGTCCAAAACTTTCTCCATCCCAACCTCTGGGAACGAGATTATCTCCAGCCAAGTAAAGCGTGTAACCTAGCTAACCCATCGAATGATATTTCAAGATCACGTTACCGAAATGTCGGCAAGCGAAGCAAAATTTGTGCTTTCTCGGTGTCTTTGCAAAGCTTAATTTTCAGCCTTATTATTCGACCAAACCGGAGATTTTTTCTCCTCAAATCTGCTTGCCAGCAGTCTTTGCGGATAAGGATGATGCTGTCACCTGCCCAGCTCTGTTTCGCCGTGTTCGTAGCAAGCTTTGCTTGCCTGCAAGTTGAGGTCAATTCATTTCGATTTCCTGTGTCTCGTCACAACAAAAACAGTCCCACATACGAGAGTCACTTCAATGACAACACCAAATGCAGCTGGAATTGCACCAATACTTACTATTCAACACCCAGTGCCATTGTTCTCTCTCTGCACTAAATCACTGATTGCAGTCTTTAAAGATGCTAAAACAAGTGTGTCAGGAAAACGGGGGCGGTCCTTTTTGTCAGCAGGGAAATTCTCAGGGCTACTATATACTAAACGTGCTAAAACAAACATGCAATATTGCAGTGTACAGGCTGCAATATTTTTAATATTGTAGCCTGTTTGTTTTATGACGCTTAGTATATATGGCTCTTTTTACGCCAAAAAAACGCCAATCTTTAAATACTTTTAGGATCCTGCGCCATTTCCTCCGACTGTTTTCAGCGGCCCAACTTCTTCCACATTCTTCCAACTCGGTTGTCCTAATAGGCTTCTCACAAAGCGCTCATCTGAAGCAAAATTAAACACCACACATTACTCATAAAAATGCCATGGCGCGATTCAATTAAATCATGTATTAAAAGCAGGAAAATTAAACGGGCTAATGAAACTTATCCTCGTTCTCCAAACCACCAGCTTTAGGTGAATCTTCGCCAGTATTTCGAGTTCGGTTTTGTTGTGTTCTAAAAATCGCCTCTTCATCCTCGTCTGATGTGAAGCCATCGTCGTACACTTCTTTCATGTCTGGTCACAACTGAAGGAAAAAGTTACTCTGCACTTGCAAATGCCACCGTATATCTAATTGTCTATTGTTTCCGTATGGTTTGCGGGAAAACAAAGAAGAACAAAGAGATCTATTGAAATTATCATTAGTGGCAATTGTTCAGCAAACCCGCTAGTTGGAAAACATCACATGCTCAAAAACAAACAACACAAATCAACTATTAAAACAAACGCATCTACAGAAAAAAACTATGATAAGTGCAAAACGGGCCGCATTTCTCAGACTGCAAGTTGTTTTGCAGTAGTTCAGAGACCTGCTTGTTGAAAAATGTTAAAAACAACAACACATATACGAAACGCAATCAAATGTTCAAACGCTACTGCTTTTATTGGGATGCAAGGCTAATTATATTCTTTTGTGCGTTCAGGAACAAAGCGGAAGGGGCGCCTGCAATCAGTGATTTAGTGCAGAGAGAGAACAATGGCACTGGGTGTTGAATAGTAAATATATTAGATAGTTACTACGGCCGACAGCAATATGTGATAAATTGCAGTCAGCTTCGGGCTACGCCCTCGGCTGACTGGGAACTGGGCTGACTGGGAACTGGCTTAACACGTTTTTTGACTGTACGGCGAGTTCCACTCCATATAATTATTTTTTTGTCGTCTAGCGACAAAAGAATATAATATTATACATGCCAGATAAACTTCAGTTTTATTGCAATAAATTTCCTTATGCTGTAGCTATTATATCTAGCAGCAATGTACAACTAATTAATGAACTGGCATTATTAGCAGGTGTTTTCCCCTTGTTTTAAGGAAATTACATTGTAATATCTAAGCAAAGAAGTTTGTATTGCAGCAAAGAATTGTCACTACTTTGTGTACAGCAAAACAACTTGTCTCTGTTATAATGCATTTGCATTGAGAGTGGAAAGAAAAATTAATTCCTGTAGATTAACAGCTCGTTGATGTTTCCAAAAAAAAAACTTGTGCACTGCATCAAAATAATACTTAATTTGTTTAATAAATCTACAACACAAAGAAAGGTTCTCTTATTAAATGAGCTACAACGTGCACGTGACCAGCGTAACACAAATAACAAAGCGAATTCATAAATTCATAAATTGTTGCTGTTGTTGAATATACGATAGGGCGATTTCTGCACACACATCAGTGCTTACAATTGTACAATCAAGCCTGGATTCCTCCCTACGTCCCTCAATACACCATCTGATTTGCTTGCAAACACGCGACATTCCGAATTATAAAGTAAATGAGCCACTGTCGAGTTCAATTTCATTTAATTCATTTTCGATGCTCAATTGAAAACCGCTCACAGAACAGTTTTCAATCGAGTGTCATAAAACCAAAACAAATGCAATTACTCCAGACAATCCCATCAGATCAACAGTGCAATGAGCCAATCAGAATTCGAAGCAATTACATGTAACCGGTGCAAAGCACGGGAAAATGCTCGCGTGCAAGTCGCGATTGGTTTTGGTTTTGCTTCTCACTGGTTACGAAAGTGGAGCTCGTTTTGCTGGCCAGTCACAAAGCGGAGCAATGCAAAACAAAGCAAACGCAATATACTTTTGACACTTAATTGAAAACTGCTCAAAACAGGAAACAAACTCGTGTGCTAAACAAAAATCGCCCTACATTTAATGTAACAATACTAATGGTAAGACAACTACTTAACAAAAATTTATAACAATCAATTTACACCCAAACTATTTCAAAAAGACATATAATTACAATAACTAATATCTTCTAATATTGCTTACAAAAATAACGATGCATTTGGAAATGCATTTCATTAACAACAATTAATAATCTGAATACATTTTACTCATAGTCAATTTAATTCAATATTTAATATATTACGTTAATCTGAATTACTGTACTATCTTAAACTTTGATAACCTTTTCCATTGACCTTTCTAGCAGATAATTGTCACAAAGTTATCCCTTTTATACCATAAACGAATAATAGCAATCATTAATTGAAATATCAAAATTAGCGAACAAGGCCAGTTTATTGGAGACCGATTAACGGTAACGTGGTATTAAACTATTTTTAAAATGAGAGGTGGAACTTTCAGAGGTACAGTCAGGCACTGTTAAAGTTAAGAGATGTTTTCGTTTCATTGTTTTTGAAAGCTAATTTTAAATTTACGATAAAGAAGATTCCTAGTCAAAACTGAAGGATAAAAATATTTTTCAATACTCTTTCCTGACTTTGCAACTGCTGAAATGCCTCACGCCGCGTACCCTTCCAAAGTGGTCGTACGTTTTACAGGAGCCTGCCTGCATACCTTCAAAATTTCAATATCAAACCAACCTCTTTCCAAACCCTAACCCTTCTTATAAAAGTCGCCTTACCTTCCCAGGGCATAGAATATTTTTTTTACATTTCCCATTTGTAAACTATAGCAACATTATTTTCTGTCCTTCACAAGTTCCCCTGTATACTGTACAGTCAATTCAAGTTTCTTTGAAAGGTTGCGATAAATCATCTTATTTTCAGTTACTGAACCTGTAAAATGTAATTGCAGCAAACTATTCTCTTTACAATCCTATTGTGAGGTTCCAACTGTATCCAAATAGTACTTCTTTAAGAATTCTATCCTGAGTATTGTATTTCCTACACTAAACTCTACAGGAAAAAAGCTTTGTCATTACGTTCAACTGCAGTTTGATCGCATCCCGCTCCGTTTACTTCAAAAACTGCATTTTTCACCAATTTACTCAAAACTTTATTCAAAAACTGGATCACTCTTTTGTAAGGACTGCTTTCAACCCAACGTTTCTTGTTTTTCTCTTCAGTCTAATCTATCAATCACTAAACAATCCGTCAACCAATCAATCAAGAATCAATCAATTCAGTCCATCAATCAATCCATCAACCCACTAGTCCATCAAACAATCCATCATTCAATCAATCATTTAATCAACCAACCAATCAATCAATCACTAAACGGTTTAAGAAGATAATTGCTCGCACATTTTCTTCTCCACACCTTAACGACCGATTCGTTCACTTATTCACTACTTTGGACACTGTCAGTGATCACGGATTTTCTTCACCTCCTTTCAAAACGTTTCTTAACATAGAGAATGAAGAATATTACAAAAATAACGGTCTGAAAATGAACTCAAATAGAAAACAATGTATAATGTATAAAACTAATAATATTCAAAATTATGTTAGAAACTGTGAGCAACATATATTAGATTTCAATATAGCAATACTCAAATCCTGACAACCAATTTCCCACTCGCTGTTTGGCCATCTATTTAAATGCAATTTATACTCATATTATAAACCAAATATTAACTTAAATTTTAATGACTGTCTACCTATTTAAGGTTGGTCATGGTGGCAAAATTTTGTCCCTTGATTTAATTTAAAGGCAACGACTATTCAATATTTTCTTAATTATTTTTAAAAACATGACTACGGCAATGGCATACAGATTGCAGCACATAAATTTTACGTTTGACGTGATTAACTATTTCCTTTCAACACTAGAATAATTTATACTATCAAACACTCAAGGGGTTGAGGTTGGGAGCAATCTACACCCCCACCAGTCCCTAGTGAAATGAGATCAACTTGGGACTTGAAACAAACAAAAATGATATACTGTTCTGCTTCTTTTCCTTAAAGTTTTGATTCCCTTTCAGAAATACTATTTACAAAATTCTTTCAGGGTTGCTTTACTGTCACCGGTATTCTCTTTGTTCTTTATTTAGTCTTCACAGAGTCTCGTGAATGGCAGCAACAATAGGACCAGCTTTTGTCTGGAATGTAGAAGAAATGCTTTTATTTCACTGGGAAATGCAGAAAAGGCTTCAACATACAATACTTTTCCAAACTTTTTCCCTTCTCTTTTCAATCGAAATTTACATGAACAACTGTTCACAGCTAGAATAAACAAATAGAGAGTAAATACTTATTTATTCTTTCTTTTCTTATTTTCTAGAAGGATTTCTGGAATCATTGAAAATCTTGATCAGTTAACTTCATGAAAAAACGTTTGAACTTGAAGCAACTTGAACAGAACTCAAGGCTTTTATCCGACAAACTGTTCATTTTCCACACCACCTTGCATAATTTCAAACCTATTCCAGAATATGTAAAAAAGACTGGCTATAACTTGTGTTTGATGCTTAGAGCGTAGTTAGTAAACCGTGGAACAACCCAAAATGACCCATAACCACCAACAAGAGGACCCCAAACTACGCGTGTATATTTGGAAGCCATTTTGGGTCCTTTTCTTGTTGAGGTTCGTTTGGAGTGATTGTGAATTGTTTTGGCTGGTTCCTCCCGTGTCAACTGAGAAAGTCTTCTCACTCAAACAGTCTTCACAAGTGTCTTTTAGTAGAGTACATGACTAAAGCGGCTTTAGTAACTACATGTACTCTGCTAGAAGACAGTTGTGAAGGCTGTTTGAGTAAGAAGACTTTCTCAGTTGACACGTGGTACTTACTTTGTACTCTGCAAACACGTGACAGACATATTTTCCACCTCCCATGCTTTGTATGAGTCCAAAGTGGCTTCTGTTGCTGTGAAAAGGACAACAAACCAACTCTAAATATATCCAGATTGTCAACGTTTTATACACATAACTGCTGTCTGTTTGCCCTGGTTTAGGCCAAAACAACCACAACCGTCTGCTCCACCTCTGAGAAAAATACCTTGATCAAAAGGTCTGAAAGTTTCTGAATACACAGTCTCCTAAACATGACTGCTGAATACATGTACATCTCCTCAAGCGAAATTCAACTGTGTTAACTGATATTAGTCTACAAGAATATTTGACCTGATATCACACTGCTGCTTATAGCTATAATAAATAAGACATTGTGAGACGTAAATAAACTTCTTTATCAATTTACCTTGTCAGGCCACAGTATGATATCGTATCGGCATCTAAGCTTCTCTTTGAAAGCGCACTTCTTTGACTGTCATAAAGCGTCACTCCATTGAGTGCTACGTCCAACTGACAAACCAGCAGAGTTCCTCCAGTCAAATGCTAAAACAAAGTGCAGGGAGGCGTTAGCAAAGCGATACAGTTACCATGAACAATGTTCATTATTAGCAGGGGCACCCAACGACAAGTTTCGGGAGAAATCTGTTCGGTGCAGGGTAGTTCGCCTTAAGCTTTCGGTGTCGATTAGAGATTTTCGTGACTGAAACATGGCCCAAGATTCGCAATGGGGTAATCATAGCCCCTGATGTGTTCGTAAGGGTCTTATTTGCTGTTTTTGGCAATCAAAAACGTCAGCCAGGATTTTCAGAAATAAAATAGTTCGCTAGAAAGTTCGTGGAATGTTCATTTCAGTCAGCGTTCTCTCAAAGGAAGATTTTCTTCCCTTACATTTTTGGGCAGTTAAAATTTCAGCTAAGTAATCCGAAAAGATCAAATTTTTCAAGCTAACGAAAACATCACCTTAAAAAGACTTCAAACACCATAAGGTACTTAAAAATGCATTTCTACAGCTTTTGGTTGATTAGGCTCGTTGGGTGCCCCCGTATTATCATCAAGTTTACCTACTAAAGGCGTCAAAGAGTATCAAAATGAGAATATGTATTGCTCCTCCACAGACGGCTTTATGCATTTGAAAGGCCGAATCGTATAACTCAGAAGTCAGAACCACGTACAGCATAACAGTAACAGGGAAATATAAAACAGAACGGTTTCCACTGAATGGTCACACTTATAATGATAATAAACTTTATTTTAAACACAATGGCAATAGAATTAATGTGTTTTTACAAATATAATAAAAATGCATATATAATAAGATAATTAAATCAAAAATTACTATAGTCTTAGTGCTCTTGGGATAAAAGATTGCTGGTGTCTCACTGTACGTGATAAGGGCACTTGATTACATTTTTTGCGTCTAAGATAATAGCTATGATCAGATTGTTTAAATAAGTGTTTAAAAGTATCGCTCCTCATCATCCGGTCCAGCTCATTTTTGGTAAGGTTACATCTTCTACTTGCTAGTGTTTCGAGGGCATCTTTTGGAAGGCCAAGGATCTTTAAACAACGGTCCTGTACTCTTTGAAGCTCCAGGGAAAGATAGTCAGGAATACCTCCCCAGATAGGACACGCATACTCAAGCAAGGGTCTAATTTTTGTTGTGTAGGTCGTGAGGCCAACTTCATCAGGAAGGTGGGCTTTCTTACATGCTCTAATATGACAGATACGCTTGTTAGCTTTCTTGAGTACATTTGAGATGTGTGAATTCCATTTGAGGTTGTCCTGGATTACCACACCTAGCAGTTTAAATTCTGTTTCTCTGTCAATCACCGTATCGTTAATGCATAAGTGGGGAGGGTTATCGCTCTGTTTCTTGAAGGAAGACCACATGTCTTTCGTTTTCTTAGGATTTAGTTCCATCTTATTCTTATCTGCCCATAATTTCACCCCATCCACTCATTGCTGCATATAACTTTCCGAGTGTAAGGGTACTATTTGGTAAAGTGTTAGGTCGTCAGCAAATTTACATGATTTGATGCCAAGACTACTTGGGATATCTTTGTCAACATCATTAATATGAACATTGAAGAGCATCGGAGAAATGACTCCCCCTTGAGGTACTCCGGCAATAACTTGGCCCACTTTAGATAGGCAGCTTAACCTGCAGTGTCCTCCCTGTCAAGAAGCTCTGAGTCCATTTCCAAAAACCCCGATTAACACCAGAAGCAGCAAGCTTGGTGAGTAGGATGGCATGATCGACTAGGTCGAACGCTTTTCACTTAAGGATTTCACCCACGGATTCAAGTTAGAAACAACTTTCATTGGTAAGGGCTTGACTCAACAAATATAGGTGAAGCTAAGCTCGGTGCTGTTTTCTCATTTTAGCTAATTAACTTTATTAACGAAAACGTTTTGTACGGATACCTTTCCCGGACAACCTACGCAAGGTGGACTGTCCCTACTTGACACGAGCTAGTGCACAACACCCATTCCAGTTCCAGCGTTGCTCATCTGTCGTTAACGTGCATAAATATTCTTTTTTTCGTAAGAACTGTTCCCGTCTGAAATGCTTTGCCTCCTGCTTAAGTATGTGCTGACTCTGTCGCTGCGTTCCATTCAAGTATTTGTAATTATTTCTTGTATTGACAATTTATCGATATGACTAGTATCTTATTTATATCAATTTATTTAAAATTTCCTTTATTTATTCATTTATTTATTCATTTATTTATATATTTATTACTCGAACCTTCTCTGTCAATTCCATGCACTGACCGTCCATTGACAGAGATTAGCTTGCTAGAGGCAATTACGTTAATTAAAGATTAAAGAAGCTTTAAGTTACAAGAGACTTCCTAATTCTCACAACTTCTCTGCCTGAAAATATATTAATACTACGTTTAGAGAAATAAGAATTTGAACTACTCCTACACACCTTGGCTGCCTCCTCCACAGTTTCTATCCCGGTTCCCACAGCAACAGGCAGAGCGCCATAGTACTTCACCATAAACGTGTGCGAAGGTTTACAAGTGATCACTGGTATATT